>JAPYYX010000122.1:0-129893 GCA_030522605.1 Cremastinae sp. B BG-2022a
AAAAGCATCACCAGGTCCTGATCAGGTAAACCGTGGAATAACCGATTGCTGAACGTGCGGGTTAACCACACAAAACCATCATCGGGTCCTGACCAGGTATACCGTGGAATAACCGATTGCTGAACGTGCGGGTTAACCACACAAAACCATCATCGGGTCCTGATCAGGTAAACCGTGGAATAACCGATTGCTGAACGTGCGAGTTAACCACACAAAAGCATCATCAGGTCCTGACCAGGTAAACCGTGGAATAACCGATTGCTGAACGTGCGGGTTAACCACACAAAAGCATCATCGGGTCCTGATCAGGTAAACCGTGGAATAACCGTTTGCTAGACGTGCGGGTTAACCACACAAAAGCATCATCGGGTCCTGATCAGGTAAATCGTGGAATAACCGATTGCTAAAGGTGCGGGTTAACCACAAAAAATCATTATCAGGTCCTGACCAGGTTAACCACGGAAAAGTCGACACCCAAACGCTCCGGTATATCCACAACATAACCTTATCAGGACCTGATCAGACTAACCGTATTCAAAATTTACTTTCGAATGTTCGGTATATCCACGCAAGACTATGATAAGGTCCTGATCAGGCTTACCGCACACAAGATTGATTCATGATCGATCAGATTATTCACATCAGGATATGACAAGTTAATGACAAGGTGTTCCTAATTCGGATCACCTTTCGAAAACCTCACAAGGACCTTATCGGTGATCAGGTTATCCCGACGAAATTTCTAGTCGGGATGAGGACAATTTGAAAAAAAATCAAAAGATGCTATTGATGATCCCACCCTCCTCATTTCGCATATATCGGAAGATGTGTTGGTGCGTATCCGGAGAGCAGCCTCCTCGAGAAGACGGGTCGGGAGGGAGGGGTACGGGGGGTGGGGGCAGTGGCGATGTCCTAGCGAAGGTCACGGCCGGGAATGCGGTTTGCGTCCGCCGGTCTAAAGTGGCGTGCCGCGTTGCGGGAGCTTTTCTTTCTCGTTCCCTCTTTCCTCATTTCTCTCCGTCTCTCTCTCTCGCTCCGCACTGTCTCTTTCCTTAGGTCATTCCCTGCGAGGACCATTCCTCTGTCTTCTTCTTCCTCCTCATCGTTTTTCCCTCTCTCGTTCTCTCTTTATCTCCTCTCACTCACTCTCCTCGACGAGCAACACGCGCAGACTGTAGGAATGCGCCAAATGCACCGCTCTCTCTTCTCTCTTCTTTTTTTCTTCGTTTTTATTTTATCTCCTTCTCTCTCGCTGACCAACGAACGGATGCAATTCTCCGGAGAGGGAGAACATCTCGTCGCGTCTCATCCTCCCAGCCACTTGTTTACTTCGCTCCGATCTCCTCTTTTTTTCCTTCGCGTCCTGCTCCCTCTTCCCGCTCGAAGCTGCATCGATTTTTTTTTCTCCATCATCCTCATCATCATCTTCCTCCTCTCGTTTCGGTACTTCTGCACACCACTTCGAACCGCTTCGATATTTTTCTTTCTCCCTTTGAATCTTTTTTGCGCGCCGCTTCGTCATTTCGGACGCAATCGGGCGACCGCATCGATTTGGAAGAAAAATTGATTCTGGACTTCACGATGGTATCGAATTTTTTTTTTATTACTTTATTATTTCCTGCGGGATACGCGGACTTCATTTTTTTGCATGCGGTTTTAAAAATCGACGTCGAAAAAGTTTATCGACTTCTCAGCTCTGGATTTTTTATCTCGGTATTTTTTAATCCATCACACAGATCTCTCTGAATCTCATTTTCTACACCTTCAATTTTTCCTCGTACCGTTGAAATCTGGGTGAACATCGATTTTTCAAACCCTGACGCGTGCAGGACGCGTTCATTGGCCTTGTGCGCGCTTTTCGTCGGCATTCGTCACTATTTTCCGGATCTCAGCGGTTTCGGACGGGAGATGGCGCGCGAGAGTTGGCCCTGACCCACCCAAAGGATGCAAGCGGGCTCCGGTCGCATTCCCGGCGGCATCCTCCGGGGGGGTGAGTGCTAAATCCGGAGGAGGGGAGTCGCGACTGAAGGGTGGCTCGACCGGTGCGGGAATGAACACTCGAGCCGAACTCGCGAGAAGGACGGAGCGAAAAAGGGACCACAGGAGCGATGAAGGGAGAGCGAGGGGGGGGGGGTGATGGAAAGGGATGAAAAGAAGAAAGAGAAGGAGGACGGAAGGTACAAAGAGCAAAAGAGATAGAGCCGAGTGTGGAAGGAGAGAGAGGAAAATAGAGTGAAAAAAGAAAGAAATAGATGTGGACTTGCACCGGTTTTCTCTCGTTTATTTTCGGGGGGTCGTGGACCCGTTGCCACGAAACCGTCACGAGGGTTCGTTCCTCGTGCGCTCGCACTCGGGCGAGCTTCACAAATCAATATCCTAACCTAACTGTGTGTACCTATATACCCCGGCTCGTTCTCTTCCTTATTCACGTACTCTCTTGCCACAACAATCTCCGTCCCTTTTCGCCCCACTACACCCCCCCTCCCTTCGTTCAGGCCGTTCCTCCTTTTCTCTTTGACAACAGCGTGCACGCGAAACGTGTCACCCACCAACCCACAGAGCAGCTGCCTCACCGCCCCGCTCACGAAACAGACACCATTTTTCAAATGGACGTAAATTACTTTATTCCGACCAAAAAAATTCTACCCCTACTTTTCGAGGAGTCAATGAACCCGGTCGTGACACGAAATTTCCTTTTCGGGGCTTCTGGCTGGGAGATAAATTGAAAATTAGTTGTTAAGTAGTTTTTTCGGAGGTTTGGACGAATTGAATTTCCGGTTACGTCTTTTTTAATTATTTTTTTAATTTTGTTGAAAATTTGATATTTTTGTTATTTTTATGCAACTCGTGAATGACTTTCCGGAAACGTTTAAACTCAAGTGAATTTTTTTAAATTTTTCATGAACAAAGTTGTGAGTAATTCTGAAACATTTTTTCAGAGTACTCCAGAAAGCGCAGAAAATTAAATTAATATTTCCATTATTTATTCACCAAACACAGAAAAAAGTATAAATTTCTTCCAAAGTCAAGTTAATTTCAAAACAAAAGTTTTCTTTCCCCCGACAAAACTTTTTCTGAAACAATCGCAAAACAGGGCGGTAAAAACTACAGCAAAATGGGAAGTACATAAGGAAGGAGCATCGAACGGATCGCAAACTCGATCTTGCTCGTTGGCCGCATCGTGTAACATTGACTTCCCGCGTTGGCGGCCACACTCTCGAGCGCGGCGCGAGAGAGCGAGCGAGAGGGCGCGCTCGCTCGTTCGAAGCGGCGAGGAGAAACACGAGCGCGTCTTTTCGTATGTATGTCCGTACTCGGCTCGTCCGTGTTTACTTCGTAGTGGGGGAATTCATTCAGTGACGGAGTACGTTCGAATTCTGTGCGCGCATGCCCTCTCTCTCTCTCTTTCTCTCTCTCTCTCCTCGTCCCTCTTCCGTCGTCGTCGCTGCCGCCGCCGCGTTTTCACAGCCAGACCGCGTACGATGCTTTCTACGCTTTATCCGAGAACAGCGTACACACGCTACTCACGCTCTCCCCGACCGCCGTCAGACTCCTCCCCACCCTGGTACACGAGGCGACCCCACTCCGCGTCGCTCTCTTTCACCGTCAGTAAGCTCCCGAGCGCGAGAGAGACCGCACACCTTAGACTCGTTTCCTCTCACTTTCTCGTCTTCTTCGTTCTTTTTTTCCCCTCCCTCCCTTTACCCCCTCCTCCACATCCTCCTCCTCTCACCCGTCCTTACTACGATGCAGAATTCTTGCACTCTGATGCACAATCTTTGTTTATTTTGATCGATTTTATCGATTTTGCTCGACGATTAAACATTTTACATATTTATTTTTTCTCCCGTTTCTTTTCTCTTCGTTCTCTTCGCAATTATGCTAAGATTTTTTCGTTTTTTTCGAGGGTTTTTCTCGTGAGAAGTCACCCGGGACCCTGAAAACTCGGCGGTATCGAGGCTCCACTGTTGTTTACATTCTGCGAGTTTTATCGTTGACTATATGTGTATGTTTTTTCTCATTTCCTCCATTCTCGAGTCGTTCTCGCACACACGTGGGGCATTCCGGTATGTGGAAAATACAGGCGGTAAGACGCGGGCGATGCAGTCCGAGGGACGGGAGGGAATCGCCAAGTGACTGAACTGTTGGGAGCTATGGAACGACCACACGCCGCCGCGTGCTCTCACCGTGCATCGCTCGCAGATTATTTCCGAGGCGTAGTTATTTGCTTCGAGCTTTTGTATAACTCTTCCCCGGCTGCCTCACTCTCTTTTTTACACAACCTGAAATTGCAACGTCAATGTCAAGTCGCCATTTATTTTCATTTTTAACTTTTCTCTTTTTATTAAGAACTATGATCATCTTTTTGTGATAAGTAAAATCTATGTTAACTATTTTGAATTATTAATTTTTTATTTGGCAGAGTCGGTTATTTAAATCCTATTTTTTTTTATTTCGATTTTTTATTGTTTTTCAATTCATGGATATTTTTATAAATAGAACGACCATAATTAAGTAAAATGTTTTTATTTATTTATTAGATATTAGAATAGACAGTTTATCGTTAAATTTTTTTGAAATTATATAATTTTTAATTTTCGTAAATTTATCGTGAACAGTGTGCTAAATTTTCATTTGATTTTTTAAACTCTTTCCCCCGAAGCCTGTAATATGTCGCAATTACGGAAGAATCCGGTGTGTTATTAGCGATCGATCATCCTGACGAATCTGGGGCTCTTTTTTTTCTTTCTTGTTTTCAGCCCTTCAATATCAGATGAACGAGTATATAAATATTAAATGAAAACAGATATATGTTTTGGGAGCCGGGTAGTAAACCTCGCGAGGATACACGTAGGTGGCGAACGTAAACGCGATCCCAGAGAGAGATGGAGAGAGGGAACTCGTTCGCGACCACCCCGGACCTCCGGGCAGACTTTATCGTTCGGGCAAACTCTGCTGCGCATTAAAGCTCTCAGAGGAGAGAGAGAGAGAGAGAGAGAGAGTAAGAGAGTGAGAACGTGGCAAGCAGGAGGGTCTTTCCTCTTCTCCGCTCTCCTACATTCCCTCCTCAATCTTTCTCTCTTTTTTCTGTCTCCTCATTCTCTCTTCTCTCTTTCTCTCTCTCTCTCTCTCTCTCTCTCTCTCTCTCTCTCTCTCTCTCTCTTGCTTTATTCTCTCTTTTTCTTAGCTTTTCTCTCTCGCAACTCCTCTATCGCTCTTTCTCGAGTTCTGTCTCGTTCTACGACACGAGTCTCGTCGACGACGTTACCGCAGCAACATGAGGGGCCAGCCAACACTCGCGAATGCTCGCGGTTCTCTCTATAGCTTCCGAGAAGCGATAGCACATGAGTACACACCGAGACTTTTGTCCGGAGGAGTATTACGTACTGAAAACCGCCCACGAGGCATCGCACACGCATTTTCACACGCGAAAAAACACGAGCGCGATCAACATTTGTACAAGAACTTGCACGTGTACAGCTGAGAAAATTGATCAACGCGATCGATTACGACCACGATAGAGTGGATTTAAAAATGGAGAAATTTCTTTTTTCTATTAATTAGTTGAACATATTCATATTTTTGGGGAATAATAACTCAATTTGGAACATATCTTAGTTATTTCATATTTTCGAAATCTTACACGTGTTCACGAGAACAAAATTGAACAACGCAATTTCTTTTGACGATAATGATTAAACGAGGGGATAAAATTTACTTCTTATACGAAATTTTTTATGAACTTTTTAGTTCTCTAAGAACAAATGAGTCTTGTCATAAAAATCAGACTCAAAAGAGAGGAATAATAATACTCGATGCAGCTTGCACTCAAGTGCCTTCTACACTATATTATGCATTAATGAACTTCAACTTCAAAAGATATCGCGAGAATTTGAATTAAATTGAAAATATTATTAATTTGAATTTAACAGAGACAGAATTAATAAGCAAGCCTGAAAAAAGATAAAGAACGCATTTGTATGCATTTTGCAATCAAGTGCACTGTGCATTATTCTATGCATTTTAATTTTATCTATCAGTAAAAATGAAAAATTCATTTTCTCATGTTTTGGACCCCCATATTTCTATTCATGCTATTTGATTCTCTGTGAAAAAAATCGTACTCCATGCTTTTGTTTCAATCTTTCACAGACATCGCGAGAACATGTATTGATTGAAAATAGTGTAAACTTGAATTTAATGAGGAGAGGCTTAATAAAAATGCACTTTGACGCGGGGATGGGACGAGGCTCAGCAAGCGAGCCTTTTGCACCATGCGCGCACACAGCCGGACGGATGAGATACAGAGAGAAACGTAGAGACAGACACACGGAGGCACTGCATGCAATGGCATGCAGCGGCATTGCATTCCCCCGCGGTGCATTGACTCTTTTCGCCCCTCCTCCTCGCCTCCACCTTCTTCCTCCTTTTCTTTTTTCCTCTCTCTCTCTCTCTCTCTCTCTCTCTCTCTCTCTCTCTCTCTTTCTCTCTTTTCTTCTTTTTCTTCTCTTCCCTCTCTTTTCCTCTTCTCCGCGTCTCGAGACTTGTTCCTCTCTCCTTTTTTCTTCTCCTTTCTTATTATTATTATTTTTACTCGCCGCTTCCTCGCACTCCCACCCGCTGGCGCACACCGGTGAAATCGCCTTCCCCGACACAACATTCCTTATATTCTTTTTCTCCTTCTCCTTATTCTCCTCTCCTTTTCCATCCTCCGCGCGTTCTATTCTCGCAGGACGAAATTTCAGCCCTCCGCAGAAAACGATTTTCCGTATCGAATCTTTCTCGATGTACCACCAAAAAAAGATCAATTCTAGAAATTTTCTCATTGCGCATTTCGCGGTTAATTTTCTTCCTTGTCTACTTTTTTGCCATGTTTTCTTCGTGGAAATGAGCTCGTATGCTTTTTCCACAGTACAAACGCATGCATCGGATTTGCGACGCAGATTTTGCTTTGCTATACATGAATAAAATCGTAATACTTGCAATTATTTCTTCTTATTTCATTATTATTTTTATCTATTGATAATTTGATGTTCTTTTCATAAATTATAAGTTTTTGTAGGTTTTTGAAGAGATTTTTTTTCTCACGTGTCACTCCGTATGAAGACGGTCTTGTTTTTCATAGCCATTAGTCTTTCCTCGCACGCCTCATAAAGATCTCTCGTCTTGATTCATACGAGAAAGCTTCACAGAGAGATTAATTCATCTGCGAAATTTCACCGACATCAAACAAAATTATTAACGACAAGCTTTAAATAATTAACAAATTTTAAATGCAAGTTCGTTTATTAATACATTGCAGATTTCGCACAGGAAATTTATTTGTCGTCTTGAAAATATGAAGAGAAAAAAATTCGAGGTCTTCGTGTATTTATTTATGATGCGAGAAGGGTCAATTCTCTCTCAGGTTTTTGCGAGTTCGGGTGTCCTGACCGAGAGACCTTTTTCCCAGACAGCTATAGAAAAGACAATAAGGACTGGGGAAAAAAAGATGATAAATATTTGAAGAAAAAAGAGAGAACGAGAAAGAGAAAAGGAATGCGAGAAAAGGGTCCTTTGCGCCGAAGCGCCATATTGGACGTCGTTGCAACCACGTGGTGGCCTCGAAGTGCATTCAGGGACGAAGAGGATTTCGGAAATCGGATTACAGCCGGGACTTTAAATCAAAGCCATCCGCTAGAGAAAAGGAAACATTTTCTTCGCGCTTTCCTACGAGAAAGTTTTGACCTCCCCCCCGTTCGTCCATCCTCCATTATTGGTTCTTTCGCAAATTTTCGGATTAACCGATTGCTTTATGATCTCCGTGAATTATTGCCGTTATTTGGAAAAACACGGATGAAAATCTGTAAAACAAGCACAACATTGGTCAGTAATAAAATAGTTCGAAAAATTTCACTTTTTCGTTGAATTCATAGGATCAATGCACAACTTGCGCAATGATTTCAAAACAACAAAATGACAAAAGGTACAAATTAACAAAAACTAATCAAAAAGAAATCTTCTAAAATTTCGGAGCTTGATTTTTGCACCCTCAAAAATTTCCCAACAGGATTTCCCCATTTTTTGCATTTATTTTTTTCCCAATAAAAATTACAGTCTCAAAGAATCCTGTCAACGTCCTTCATACTTTCCGCAGCGTCTGACAACCGTTTGACGATGAAACTATTGCGTTTTAATCCAACGAGGACCTCACCTCCGCAGGGGTCATATTGATTTATAGTTTCGGGTCGGTTCATTCTCTTTTCCTCTCGGATTTCTTACTCCATGCACATTTACAATGTTGCACTTTCGAAGAGACTGCAGAAACGAGAAAGCTACAGAAACGTCACTCTCGCACAAAATAATTTCTCTTCGTTTCCAACACTTATTCAGAAAGTAATTTTTGCTCCAAAATTCTTGACATTTAAAAACAATTATTCATTCATCACATTTTTACCATTATTGCATACACTTTTACATTCAAAATCAATTAATCGAGTCTTTGTAAAATCAAAAAGCGTTGCGATTTGTATAAGAATGGTTACCATTCTTAGTTGAGAGAAGACAATTAATACTTTTGACAGGTATCCCGACTGATATTTGGGGTAAAATAAGGAGAGCGTTAATGCTATAGAACGTAATGTCATTATCCGTGCGGTAATGGCATGCGCCCTCCGGTATTAAGTCAGATTAATGGATCCGTGCGTGCAATTCGGCCTTCTTTTTTTCTCACTCTCTTTCTATCTTTCTCGTTCAACCAAAAGTTTCGCCCTGCATGACAGATGCGTAGACAAACGAAATGTGCACGATTTCATTCGTCGCTTGCATTTCTCCTCGCTGGCTCATTTTTTCCAATCTGCTCTTCCTCTCTCTTCCTTGAGCCGAGGACGTTTTTTCACCGCCCCTCCGGCACCTCCACCTGGCGGCCTTTTCGGTTTGCACCCTATATACGAAACATCAACCTTTTTTCCGAGCCGTTCAACCCCTCGTAAATCGTGTCGCGGATTCACGCTCTTTTTTTCACTCCTCTCGTTATTCTGTTACATTCTTTTTCTGCATACACATTTTTTCAGAGAGTAAAAAAATTGATCGCTTGTATAAATTTAACTTTCATATAGCTTTGGTACGAGAAAAGTTTTGAAAATATTTAACAGATATGGAAAAAGTTTTTAAGTGCTTAAAAAACGTGATTCGAATTTTTTTACTCTAATTAAAATGAATCTTTTGCGACAAAAAATGGACGAAACTAATTTCATTGTCAATTCATAATTCACAAGAAAAGTTTAGAGTGTTTTTGAAATTTAGTTTTGTAAAAAAAAGAGAATTATTTGTAATATGTTTATGCAGCTTTCATCCCCTTCAAACATTTTTGAGTGTTTCGAAAATTTAGTTTCGTTATGAAGTTCCGAATACGCAAACACACGCGAAGGTTCTGAATTTCCGAATAATTGATCGGAGGATCTTTGTCGGAGGACAGTGGACTTTCGGCAGTATCAAACGCGAGCATCGACCTGTTGTTGTCCCTTTCAAAGGACGTATCGGCCGGGACTCGCTCGAAAATACAGAGTGACGAGAGTCCGACGCCCTTCCGACCTTGATAATTCGATATACGCAGTGTCGGCGAACCGGGAGGGTGGTTTGCGGCGAGCGAGGCTTGATGCACGCGGAAACTCGATTACACTCGAGGACATTGGCGGAGAGTTTCCTCGAGGATGCTCCAACTCTGCAGGGACGTTCGATCGCTTCTCTCCCTCTCGACGTCCTCCGAGAATCGTCCCCGAATATTCTCGAATATATACCTGCGACGCGGAAAAGCCGGGGAATTCCTCTCGCCGACCCATTAATTCTCAACGTTGAGACTGGACAGGAAAATACACCCCAACGAATAAATTTACCCTTTCGAAAACTTTATTTCTCTTCAACACAGCACAATTAAATTTTCATTCGCGCCGATCGATTTTACGAGGGGAAAAACATTTTGAAACAACAATTTATCGTCTTTTTTGAAGATGTTCATCGTAAACAATATTTTATTAAATAAATATTGTTGTTAAGAAAATCATAAATAGAATTTATTCGCAAAATGAACTCCGAATTCGACTCGAGAAGGAATCGCGTGAAAAACCGATCGCAGTTCGAAAATAAAATCGAAGGGTTTCCAAATCCGGTAGGGAAAAGTTCCCTCAGGGATCTACGAATGTGCGCCCTCGTACTGCGCGCGTGGAAGTTGGTAAGGGCGCGCGTTCGGCGCCGAAAGCCCGTAAACGTGCGGGCCGGGCTGCAAGAGGGAAAAGAGCGCCGGCTTGAAGAAGAGACGGAGAAGAGATCGCGAAGAGCGCGCTCTGGCGGCCATGTTTGCGCGAATAGGCGTGGTCCGTCGAGCGTCCTCGCGAGCGAATCGGCGTCGAGGCTCGCTCCCCGCCGCGCGGCACGCCGGTCGCGAGGAGGGGGCAAAACCAATCGCGCGACCGCCAGTCGGAGCTCTTTCCCCTTAGCGGCAAATCAATTTCACTTTACCGGTGTACCCGCGAACGACTGGCCGACACCGAGCGCCTCCACCCGGATGCTTCCCCCATCGAAGATCAAAACGAGAGCCATTATTCCTCCCCTCCCTCATCCACGGTTTTCTTTCTCTCTTTTTTTCTCATTTTTTCGCTCCTTTCCTCTCATTCTCGTTCTTTCTTTCTCGCGTTTTCCTTCTCTTCTGCTCTCTGTGCTGGTCTCTCGCTCCCTCTCACCCGTAGTGGGGATAAAAACACCGAGTGAGACGGAGTCGTTGTCGTCATCGTCATCGTTTTGTCCTCCACCTCTCTTCTACTACGCATCCATTTCAGAGGCATATCTCCTCGAACTTCGATTCTTTTTTTTCTCTCCTTTCCAGCTCCGTCTTCTTCCTCCTCCTTTTCCTCCTCCTCTTATACTCGCTTCTTCTTTTTTTTCTTCGATTTCTTCCTCTCGCGAAGTCACTCGAGAAAAACGCCACGAGGGCGCAAGAGCGCCTTTTCTACACATTTTTTTCAAACCCGAAACGGAAAAAGATTCATGGTGTTTGATCGCAATTGCGCTTTATTTAATAATAATTCTTGTTTTTACGTTATTTAAAGATTGCGTAAAAATTGTTTACGTCGAAGATTGAAAATTCATGACATTTTTTTTTCTCTTTTCAGGGAACTGGTCGGCAGGATACTCGTGGAGGTTTTTCGCGGTGCGGTGGAAACCGGAACGGAGCTCGATGTCGACGAGGTCATGCAACCCGTTCTCAAGTTCGTCAACGACGCAGGTTCGTTGTCAAAAATTATTCCGCAATGTATTTTTGCACATAACCTTCCTGAAAAAAAATTCTATCAGCATCGAGGTTAAAATAAAACTCGAGTCTGCAACTATTCTCGCTGCATCGCAAAATCTGTAAATCCCTCGATGACCCGGTGACATTTTCCCTCTTTAAATACTGCGTCATACTTTTTAAACCAAAGGGATAAAAAAAGGGAAGATTTAACGGCAACAAAGGGCGAAGGCTTAAAAGTATCGGAAGTAGGGAAAAGAAAAAAAAATGATGTAGGTAACTCGAGGATATCGAATAAAAACTTTTTTAATTACACTCTTATTCGCCTGAGATTTATTCCAAGTCTCTCTCTGCCGCCTTGGAACTTTGATATTCACGGGAAGTACAATCTCGTGTCTGAGCTTATACACGCGGTTACGAGCGCAAAGTCATATTCGTCCTCCGCAATTACTAAAAATGAGAAAAGTAATTTTCCATTTTCCCGGAATTTTTTTCTCATTGAAAAATGTTCTTTGTGATCAAGATAGTTGTTTCCGCAAGTTGATCTTTTCGTTTTTTTTTCATCCAGTAATTGCTCGAGTAAGGAAAAAAATTCCAAGGAACACGTGCATGAAAACTGTAGTTTTTTTAAAAAAATGTTCTTTTTAATTTGCAAATTCCTGAACAAAAACTTTCCACGCATTTCACAATATTCCTTCCTAACAAAATTTCTGAACACAAAATTTATGCACAACCGAAAATCGCAAGTATATCTGATCAGTTTTTTCAACTATTTCATTTTACTTTTTTTTCTCCCAACACACCTAAATTTTTATTGGTTTTAATTGTGGATGTAAAATCGACGAATCGCGGTCTTAAGAGGATTGGAGATGACAAAACTGTGCCAAATCCTTTAAACCGTTTTTTCTATTTTTTTCACTGTAGTTTTTTTCATTGCACAACTTATACGTGACCATTTCAAGAGCTGTACGTAAAAAAAGGTGAAAAAAAGTTCTTTCATTTCTTCTCGTATCTCGAATATACTTTGGTACGTGAACGTATGAAATGAAAAACGAGAGCTTTTTGCAAACTGAACTGTATAAAATTCAATCTGCAACAAAATTATTTTTTGTCAAGTGCCAGAAAAAAAATGGTAACGAGAATTTTAACAATTTCTGGCCTTTTTTCTATTGAATGTTTGATTTGTAGCATTATTTTAAAAACATTTTTCACGTATTTTTGTTCCTCATGCACTCTTGCACGATTTTTGACTCACTTTTACACGCGATCACTTTTTTTTCAAAGTCCGGACCCCCGCGAACATGGCTTCGACGAGAGCTAAAACAAGAAAATTATTTCGTTACAAAAATAGAATTGGAGATTCGAGTTTTGGAGAGCTCGCGGCCTCTTCTGTCTTTCGTCGTGGAGGATCACGGAACCATCGCTCGCGAGGGGTCCAGGGAAGGGAGAAAGAATGACGAGAAGGGACGTGTTTAAACGGAGAGAGAGAGAAAGAGAAAGAAGATCGAGGCGACGACAGATATCGAGCCGCGTTTCCGGCGAGACACGTGCTCGGCCGGAAGTCACCTACGACCGTTCTCGCCATCTTTTTTCCTCACGAAATCCCCTTTTGAAAAATTTTCTTGTCTCTTTTTTTACTCGACGGTAAAAAAGATCTTCTATTTTATCATACTTTTTCTCCTCTTTTGGATTTCGAGGTTTTGAAAATTTTCTTAAGCTCGTAGCGATTTAGAAAAGAAAATTTTTAGGGTCTCGAAAAAGCAAAAATGGTCAATATTTGAGTCTGACGCAACGCAAGGCCTACAAGCGGCCATTTTGTGATTCGGAGAACTCTCATTCATCCTGTTTATACATACGGGCTTTTGCTCTTGACGTTAGTATACAAGAAAACGAGATGATGCAAGAATAATCCGCGGGAGGAAATTGTTTCGACGAACTTCGCTGGGGAATTAAATTTTTCATGACTAAGAAAAAACGATCAAGATTCAAATAGAATTAAAATATATTCAAAAACTCATAATTTTTTCAACTTCCGAATTAGAGTAAAAGTTTCGGAGAAAGTCTCCGGAAACTTTTCTCCCGCTTATTTTCCATCTGCAGTCGACTTCCTTAATAAGTAAACTGCATGAGGGATGGATCTATTTTTGGAGAGAAAAAATCCTCGAAATTCTGTCTCCCTGCAGTTTGAATCTGGAGCTTTCATATTTTTTCTCCTTTCCTTGACACGTGCCCCATACGGAGGAAAAAAAAGAGAGAGAGAAAAGGGGGACGAGGATGTCTTGAGCGTGTATCTAAACAGGACGTAATTCTCTGTTCGGAGGAAAGAGACGGAGGAAATGTGAGAAAAAGAAAGAAAGAAATGTCAAGACGAGTGCACGGAAATCTTTTTCTTTTTCTATCAAGGGAGCGGCGACCACGATACACGTCGGAAGTTCTCCTCCTTTTGTCGTTTGTAACACCTATAACATCCAGAAAAAAGGACCCCGTGAAGAAAAATGAGAAAGAGCTTTATTTCTGGAAACTCGAAGAACGAGGGTGCGCGGAGTGAAACTTGGAAAAATCAAGAAAAACGCCCCCTTTTTATTTAGAAAAATAATTCCAAAAAATCAAAAAAAATACAATAATTTAGCAAATGATTCAATTATTCATTTCTTGATTATTCTTTTGACGTTTTGTTTAATGTTTGAGTGTTTTAAGATGAAAAAAGATTATTTTGGGTATGAAAATTAAGCCTAACGGGAATGAAAAATTCGAGTACCGTCATATCGCGTGTAAATTATTTTTAGCCCGGTCCTCGAGGCCCAGAGACAGGGAAAACTGTTCGAAGGAGAGAAAGGAAGTAACGAGGATTTTTAAAGTGGTAAAGGGGAAAAAAGGGAGATGGAGGAAAAAGGAAAGGAAGGAAGGAAGCGGAAGATAAGACGCGGTGATTGATGGCTGGAGGCTGCGTGCGTACGCTTTTCCGCACCGGCTCCCTTTCGCTCCCTTTCCCTTCATCCACTTATTTTCCTCGATGGCTGCTCTCTCGCGCAGCCGTCTCAGAACGGACACCAGGCACGAGACGACGCCGGAAAACACATTTTTATATTTATCGCTGCGTGCACGTTTCGAGAAACATCCTGCAGCTTTATACAGGAAAAATACGCTCTAAAAAATACAAAATAAAATAAATATTCAAAGAAATGCAAGAAATTTACAACATAAAACATCCAATCTCTATAACGAATTTACAAGACGTAGAAAAAACTCATTAAGAATCGAGAAGTAAAATACGCAAACAAATTCATTTGCATGAAATTAAAATATTTCGTTTATTTAAAGAGTAATCCTTAGGGCTTCCGCGTTTAGGTAATAATCTGCCTTTTGAGAATCTGATTGGCGTGTGAATATTTTTCTTCTGTTTCAGTCGTGATTTAATTCATTTATCTAATTTCCTTTTTAAAGAGTACGATTGCCAGACATAAAATATAATAACTTTTAATGCAATAAAATTCATTTGACAAAATAACAGATTCATTAAAAATACCAATATTGACGTGAACTATTAATTACGCTTGCAGTGTTTAAAAAAAAGACAAAAGCGTAATTGCATCAACTTAGTATGACGTCCGGATGCTGCAATCACGTCGCAAAGTAAATTATAATAAATTTCTGAAATTTAAATAATAAATTGACATGCACGAGTAATATAGTTCAAGGTAGACGAAAATTATACGACACTGTTTTGTTCTTGTATATAAAAAAATAGCTAGCATGAAATTAAAGAAAGGAATATAAATTATAAAATAAAGAGCTCGCTTGTATCGTGGCACGTGCCCTTTGACGATTACGAGAATTTTTTTTCGGTCCCGGAAAAAGGGAGAGAGACAGGAGCGGGTGTCGAATACGGCTCTCACCAGAAGGTAGCTGGAAGATGGTGGGGAAGGGCCTCTTCTCTCTTTTTCTCCCTCTTTTTTGTCGCAACCGAAGACACTCGCATCGAAACATGACGGCGAAGGTGCGAGCCCTTCCAGACGGCCCCGAACGCTTGGGACTCGCTCTCAGTCGCGCCCACGCTTCCATGCCGCGTACAACCCCGAAGTAGGCGTCCATTTCATCTTTTTTCGCACATTTTTAAAAAAATTAGTAACAACATGGAGCCTGAAAAAAATTGTTTACTCTCGTCAGTGAAAGTGCATTTTTTGGAAAGTGCACGTGTCAAAATTTTCATGCACTATGGAGAAAAACGGTGAGAAATTTATTCTGAAGCGAAATAAAAAATTTTGAAAGTTTTATAAAAGTGTTTTTGATGGGTTTTCGGTGACGAATGAGTGTATGAAAATATGGTGGATTTATTCTTTATTAATTTTGAACGAGAAAAATGTAAAAATTTTCCCGCCAACGCGTTTCTGACGCTCTTTTTCGTTTCCGGCGTTCAATGGCTCCAGGGTTGAAATTCTTAGAACTTTCCTCCGCGCAGACTCCAACATTCGCACTTTGCTCCGAAGATGAGCGTACTTTGAACTAAGAAAGGAAAGGAAGAAAAAGGCAGCATGACTAATCGCCCTCGAAGCGCCCTTTTTTCTCTCTTCATTCAGGTAGTCCAAAATTCTCGACGAGCCAAAAATCACCCCGAAAATTTTCGAAAAATGCCCCCTCCACTTTCTCCATTTCCAGGCTCTTGATCCCTCGAGAGGCCTGCTGAGAAAAAATACCGATTTCCCTCATCGGCACCGTTCTTAGGATTCTCTTCTCCTTTTTTTTCTCTTTCGTCGATTCTACCTTTCTTCCTCTCGTGTCCCATGCTCAACAAACGTTCTCAAAAACAAAATACTTAACCACAAAATAATATTTTTGAAATTACCTTTGATAAGTGCAAAAACAATTTGAGTAGATTTTTAATTGTTTTTAAATGTTTATTTTTTGTTTGCTTTTGTTCATTTTCGTTTTATCCGTGATTACAGATGCCGCTGTGCGGATCGACCTCGTTGAACAATTGCCCCACGTGGCGATGATTTGCCAAGAAGCTCCGGACCGACTTGGGGATGTTTTACCTCGTCACTTGATTCAGATTATTAGCACTTTTCTGTGGGATGGTGATCAACAAGTAAGCAATTTTTTAAACAAAATTGATCAAATAGTAACTTTGTATTTTTGCCATTTTTTTTAAATTCTTACATTTTTACGTTAACCGTAATATCAGTTCAGCCTATACGTGCGATTTTTATACAGTTTGAACAGTAACGATTACTTAAGCAATTCAAATAAAATAAAATCGAATAAAATATATTTTTTTATAACTTATAACTTATGCTTAAAAAATTTCTATTTTTGAAACGATGCGTTTCGTTTATAAACATTAAGAATCTTGTGAATTTTATATAATTAGATTACATTAATCGTTCTCAAGTTTTATTTAATTTTTATTTTTATTCAAAAAAAATTTTTTTTTCGAAGGTGAGACAAGCGACCCACGCAGCATTGCTCGCACTGATAGATCGCGGCCTCCTCGACAAATATTCGGCGGAACACGTTATCGCACCGACACATCTAGAGATGAGTCAGCAACGGGAAAGACTCGAGCTTTTCACTTTCGCAATGGATGTAAGTGTCTCGGTCCACTTTTTTTGAAAAATTCAAATTCAAAAATATCTTTTTCTGACTTATTTTTGACAAACCCCACTAAAAAAAGTGCCATCGTCATTGGACAGAAAGAAAATGGATTCTGCGTGAAAGACATGGGTAGTGAGATGTCCTATCTTTATTTGCTTCTCACTACCTTGTCTTTCATGTGGCGTTCGTCAATTGGCATCAGTTATGAAAAAAGTAATATTTAAAAAATTCATTTGTTTCTAATTTCAGGGGAAATAAATATAGTTATTTTATTTTATCATATTTTTTTTATGCGATAATAAAAAAATACAATAGTGAAAGGACACTTCATGTTGAGAAATAAAAACAAAAAGTTGGGCATGCTTTTACCATCAAGGTTGGCTTGTCATAGAGATCGGCTATCACAGCCAGCTTTGATGAGCAAAATTGTGTTCCATTGTCGACACCAGGGTGTAACGCGGAAAGGAGGCTTTTCGAGAATCTCGACGAGAAAGAGAAACGATTTAGAAACTATCCAGGAGCATCGAACAAAAATCAACCTGAAAGGATCTCTGAGGAGTCAAGAAAAATTCAACCTTTTTCCGGTCCGACACATCAAATTGGTTGTGAAATGTTTATTCATCATATCACAGCCACTTTGATGAGCTCGGCTCGTGGAACGAATCTTCAATCTTCGAGGAACGTGAAGTGCATTTCATTTGTTAGTTAGTTTTTCTTCCATTTTTAGGTTCAGTTTCGTAATTTTTATTTACCGAATCCTTGTTTTGATAAAAAACGATTATAAAGGAAATTTGAATAGGAGCAAAACGCGATCCAATCGTCAAATTGGTTGTGACGTGTTGCTTTACAATTTTCATATCACAGCCATTTTTGACAAGTTGGATCGCCGTTTTTTACATCAAGGACGAAGAAGGCGACGACGCGAGGAGAGAGGAAGAGAGATAAAGGACTCGTGGTGACCACGTCTCTCACAGAGTGGCTGTCATATGCAGATTTCATTGTGTTCATATCACAGCCAGCTTTGATGAGCGTCGAGGCATCAAATTTGGACTCTACATCGATCTCACAAGGATCTTAAGCCTTACGACATCCAATTATCGAGCTAATCCAGCGATATGAAATTTGACGACAACATTTTTAATAGACTGACATTAAACTGACATTTATTTCCTTATTCTCTATTCTCAGTAATTATTCCTCTTTTCCGGTACACACCCTGGATGCGTTTTATTAGATAAAATTAAAATTCAGCTCATAATTTTCTGCTACAAAAAAATATTCTTAGTGATTAGCATTTTTCATAACATTTCTCTATTGGTAGGGAGTCTTCTATTTTTTTGCAGATTTGATTGAATACAAAAAATTGTTGAAACTTATTTAATATTGAATTTTACCGATTTAAAAAAAATTCTTCGATGGTAGTTGTTTTATATTTGTAATTTTTGTTTTGTAAAAAAGGATCGGCTGTACCTCCCGTCAGAGTGGTTGTGATGTGGTGATTTTGTACTCGTATCACAGCCAGCTTTGATGAGCGGTACGGATCGATAATATCAACGGGAGACAACGTCCCAACTCTTTAATGCCTGTCGATGGACTTCTAATTTCTCGAAAAATGAAATCGTCTAACTTCGAAAATTGAATTTTGTCCTGAACTGATTTTATATCATTTTTTTCAATACTTGACAGGGCATGAGCAAAGTTGCCAGGGTCTTGGATATAGCCACAGCCGAGAGACTCTTTCTCAAAAGGTTTCTCGCTCTCTGCGAGGACAACCACTTTTTCATCAGAAAATTGTGCGCTATCAGGTTCGGCGAGTTCAGTGCCGCCATGAGCCAAGAAACAGTTTATGAAAAATTGGTAAATTCATTTTCAAATAATTCATTTACTTTCTGCTATAATATATCTTCAAAATAAACATTCTGAACAAAAAGTTTGTGTAAAAAGTAGTAACATTAATATATAATAAAAATGTATTTAAACTCGCATACGAATTTTTTTAAATTCAATAATTGTGAAAATAAAATATTGTAATTAAATTCTATATTTTGTAGCTTCCCATGTACGTGACACTTTGTAAGGACTTGGTCTGGAGTGTTCGTAAATCGTGTGCAGACGTTATCGTATCTTTTGCGTGTTGCGTCTCGTTGCACCATCGTCGAACTACGTTATCCGAACTCCTGGCGAATTTCCTGACAGACGAAACAAAGTGGGTGAAAGCTGCAGCGTTCCAGGTTCTCGGGCCCTTCATCTCGACACTCGCAAAACAATTCACCGGATTCTCGTACAACCAGTACGGAGAACTCGTACTTACCGATCAGCATGGTACCGAGCTCAGGTATAACGTGTATGTATTGCGCATGGTTTTTTCCACTTGAAAGTTTTTTACTTTCGCGCTTTTTCATCGCACAAACAATATTTGTATGTAAAACTGTCACAAAAAACTGATTTTTTTAAAATCGCTTTTAAAAAATTATTGTCCAATGATCCACATTATGTCACCAATCAGAAATGCATCAATGAGCAATGCACTTTTTTATTGAATCGCACAAGGTTTTTTTTGCTTTTTTGGTGAGCCAGATTTTTTCATTGGTATCGATGCGTAACATTGTTTCCAATATATTCTTCGAAAATATATGTATATAAAAAAGGTGTCTATTATTTTTTAATATTGATTTTATTTATTATAGATTGTCGTTCGCAAGCTCGGCGGAGCCTTCAATCTGCAAAGCCGTAATAACGGCTAACAACGTCCAGGGAGATTTTCACACGGAAATTATTACAAAAATAAGCGAAGACGGAATGTCGAGCCACGATACAGACAAGGAGAACGTGCCGTTGAGCGACAGCTCGAAGTCGCAGTGGGATAGCTCGGTCCCGTTCAACGACAAGCAGGAAAGCGACGCGAATGTGACCCACGATTACGACCAATTCAACCCATTCCGTTATTACTACATACCGCCGGATTTGCCGCTAGACATGGATCTCGTACAAGCAGCAATAGTGGAATCCAAATTAGAAAATTCGTCCGAAAAAGCAGATAGCGATCAGGACAGCGAAAATCAAGCTGTCGAAGAAAAGACCGAGAAGAAAGAAGGTCTACAGTGTACTTTCATGAAAATAGTACCGCGTGATCAAAATCGTTTCTCACAGCGCGATCAAAATCGTCCTAGTATTCCTTGGAGATCTGGAAATAGATACGTCTCATACGAGAGCGTTGCAGATATGCTCGGTCTTGGTGATTCGTCGGCCGATCGCGAAAGTTCTACGAATATTGAAACTAAAGTCGATACTTCTGTAGAAAGCGGACAGACCATTGTGCCTCACGTGCTCGTTAATTTTTTCGTCTCTATGGCGGATCCGGAGGTGACGAACATCGGGGCTGAAATTCCACGACATTGCGCCTTCAGTTTTCCAGCAGTGGCTTTAACCTTGGGACGAGAGAATTGGTCGTTGCTCAAACGCGCTTACGAGGAATTAGCTTACGCGCGAGAATATAAAGTTAGAAGAACGATGGCCTCGAGTATTCATGAACTTGCGATGATCCTGGGCGAGGAATTATCAGCGAGAGATTTGCTCCCGACTTACAAAGGATTTATCAAAGATTTGGATGAAGTTAGAATAGGAGCTCTTAAACACCTCACAGCTTTCCTCAAAGTTCTACGCCCCGTTGATCGACGATCATTTTTACCAAAACTCGAAGCCTTCCTTGACATGGACAACGAGTGGAATTGGCGCTTCCGCGAGGAACTCGCGAGCAAACTTCTCGAGGCTATGACTCTTTTCAGTCCCAAAGACGTTTCTGATTACATAGCACAGCTTTCGTTCTCGTTACTGGTAGATAAAGTCGCAGCGGTCAGACACACAGCTCTCGCGCTGGTAATTTTTATTCACTCTCCACTATTTCATTATATTTTTATTGTTCCACATTTATTAATTCCTCATATCTTTTTCTAGACTACACAAATGGTCTCGTACCTCTCTTCGGATGAACAACTCGTGACGACTCTCATCCAAGATCTTAAATACCTGTTAACCTCGAACATGAGTAAATGGACAAGTCGCCAGGCGTTTGCCTTTCTCTGTTCGTCCCTCATCAGTAATGAAGCGATAAGCCCGGAGAGATTCGGCAGAGACCTGTTGCCTAGCTTGCTCATTTTGGCTACAGATGTCGTGCCCAATGTCAGGTTGGCCGTGGTCACAGCTCTTTCGCGACATGTTATTAATATATGTGGTAAATATTTTAATTTTCTCTTGATAACACTCCGCAACAATAATTATTAATCCACTTATAATTGGAATATATATTTAAATTGAAACCTACGTTGATTTGAATTACAAACTCTTCATTTTATTCCAGACTTCTTAGGAATCGATCAAGCGGAAAAAGTTATTCAGAAATTGACACAGATGCGAACAGACCCCGATCGCGATGTAAGAATAGTCGCTGGTGGAGTCGCCGGAAAATACTACCCTCAGGGAGTCAAGTGGAAAGTGTCGACGGTCAAGACGAAACTGTCCTGGTAAATAAAAATAAATTATGTATTTTCTTACAGTAATCAGAGCTATTTTTTAATTTACATTTTTTTCAGCCCCGATACAGCGACGTAGATAAACTCCAAACTACGTAAGGGAGAAAGAGAGCACGGAAGACAAATATGCGACGGTGCAGTGAAATTTTTATTACCGAAAAAACTAGACGAAGAGATAAAAAAATTAAGCTCAATTTTTTTAAAGTTAGCCTACACGGCGAGAGTGAGAAGATGTGTTGAACGTGATTTTATACTGCCTAAAGAAAATAAGAGTGAATCATGTTTCGAGGGGGTTCGAAGCCTTCGACAACGCGATTTTCATCGTCAGGTGACAATTGATAAATAAAATAACTGTAATTAAATGGATTGCGGATTGTCCGAATGTAAGGCAACGAAATCCCTGTTTTTGTGCTCCAAATATTTCATACTTTTCAACTACCATCGCAGCTCGTAACAACGAAAGCAAGAAGTAAATCCTTGTAAAAAATTTTTTTTTAATGCGTACTGTTCTTGAGTACACTCATCGGCTGTGCAAAAATTGAAAGGAAAAGAAACACTCGCCTTCGCGCTACGTAAATACTGCATCACGTTTTAATTTAATGGCATTATTTTTTTCAAAATATATTTCGTTATTGATATTAGTAATGAAATAAAAATGAAAGTTCGTTGCAATCGTAGCAAAAATAATGTTTTTTAGTGTAAAAATCGAAACAGAGAGAAGAAAACTACATTCTCAGCGGCATTAAAGCTCAATGTTTGAAAGAAAATCTGGCCCACTCCCGTTTATCAAAAATTTTTCTCGAAGAAGCTTTGCCAGTCGTCGTTCGAAGCGCGCTCGTATCGTCCGTACAATGTCGACTTTTACTACGCCAATTTTTGTAACGATTAAAGTTTAAGTAGCGTTTAAGTAGCCGAGGATTGTAATTGAATTGAATGAAAGATAGAGAGACAGAGTGCATCATCATTGAGATCGTTTTCCAAGCGGAAAAAGTGCTGAGACGAAAAAAATAGTGGAATTAAACCCTCCACGCACCTTGTATATTGAGACACCCATTCTTTACGTTAAACGATATTAAAGTTAACACTATTAATACTAAACAAAATGAAAAGCAAACAATTGTACAATATGTGACTAAGGTGAACAAATATATATAAATACAAAAGAAAACAGAAAACAACAGCAACGGACGGAAAAATCGACGAATTGAGCTTTAAAGCTTTCGAGCCATTATTCCGTAATAAAAACGCCTGATGATCCCGCCGATTCCATACTATTTCTTTCCAATTTTGTGATCGATTCTCGCGAGTCAACTGCGGAAGACATTTTTTTATTTTCTCCTCCTTCCCCTTCTTAATTATTGAAACGGCACTCGTTATTGTGAATATTCGCGACAACGGAAATATTGTTCGTCGATACTACTGTGTACAAAAAAAATGAGCGAGAACATAATGTATTTGGTAGAAGAGGCGAAGAGGAAAATAAACTTGAAGTCATTTGTTATATTTCAATATTTTATTAACCGCTTGTTTTATAATTATGGGATAAAAATGAGGTAACGATAATATAATTAGCCGAATATCCCGAGAAATTTTCCCGGAGGGCAGGCCGGAAGTTGACAAGCTTTTTCCTCCATTTCCGTCTCTGCGGTCGAGCAGTTACGCAGGCACTGACGCCATCGAATTTCCCTGCCTCGGCCACAAGTCACGCTGCAACTGCTCCAATTCGTCCATCGATCCCACTTCCGGTGCGATTTTCTCTTACGGCGAATCCTTCTCCCGCACGCCGGATATTTTCTGACTGGCCTGCGCTTCGTCGTTGGTAACGGCCTTTCGTGGACAACGGAGGACTTCCAGCAAGGTTGCTGACGTTTCTGGAGCACCAACGAAATTTACTTATCTCTTTAAAACCTGAATTTTTCAAGATTTTCAAAATCTTTTGTTATTCTTTCTAGTATCGCTATAAATTTTACCAAGGAACTTTGTCCAGCGTCGGGACTGAAGAAATTCTCACCATGGAATTCCCTGACTTCGATATCGTTTGTTCCGGAGCGCTAGCTTGCTGAACATTTTTTGGAACTTCAACTTTGTCACGATTTTTTTCCGAGCTGGGATTGGCGATATTAGAATTCGAAGACGATTTATGGTCCTTCGAGTCTTCGTTGATATAACCGTGTAATTCGTTCACCTGCAATAAACAATTATGACGTTAATTTTTATTTAAAAAATCCTAAAAAATTAAATACAAAATAAAAAATACTTTATTCAAGAGTTTTTCGACCATCTGCTTGATGTCGTTGATCGGTTTTGCCGCGTTATCGACGATCGATTCTTTATCAGGTACCTTCGAAGTGACGTTTGACTCCTGATTTTCATTGGAAGAATTCACCGCAACTTCGTGATCAGTGTCTCTTTTTCCTCGATTTTTCGCATCTTCTCTTGAGTCTTTTTCGGAATTTATAAAATTATTTGCTTCGGATTCTCGAATTTGTCTAGCCGCGAGTTCGTTCGCGTAAAATTGTGCTCCATCGCTCTCGTCCTCGCCTTCCGATCGGCGCAGTCCCGATTCTGAATCTGGGCCGTAAATAACGCTGTAACGATCGCGAGCGTAATTTTCATCTCCCGTTTCTCGCTTCGTCTTAGGAGCAGCATTTCTACCAGCGAAATCCAAAAATGATGGCGCGCGTTTGAATCTCCGACCCTTCGGTCGTCTCCTTCGGAATTTCCTTCTCTTTTTATTTCTGAATCTTCGAGGTTTCTTTCTCCATCTTTTGAGCCTCGAGTAATCCGATTTCTTCTTGTCTCGACTATAAAAATGTGGATTTTTTCCCGCTAGATCCGATCTCTCCTCGGGATCATTGTTCAGGAAGTTGTAAGAGTTTTCCAGATCACGTCTCGCGTATACCGATTTATCGTTACCGACTCCTTCCTCCACTTTGTTTAGCATCGAATCTATAATTCCGTTATCTTCAGCGTACGGATCTTCCATCGATCGCTCCTCGTTCGAGATCTCGGGATATCCGAAATCGTCGAATCTCTTAGTTCGAATGAGCTGGACAAGCGGAGAACGACGTTCCGGATCTTCCAACGAATCGGGATAAACGTCGTCCAATTTATTCCTCAGACTTCTATTCTCATCTTGTAAATAATTTCCATCCTCACTTTTTTTTAGTCTCGTTTCGGAAATATTTCCTGAAGACTTTCCGAGCTCGTTCGCTTCACTTGCTGGAGTAAAATCATTTTTCAGTGTCAAATTTTCTGAAGACTCGACTTTTTGTATCGTCTCATTATTTTTTGATGAATTTTCTAAATTGGGGTCTTCGAGATTCTCTTCCGATCCTTGGTCTTTTCCTTCTCTTTTCGGTCTGGAAAAATCGCTACTTCTCAATTGCCTGGAAATTCCATTAATTCCAGAATTTTCGGCTTGCATTTCCAGCGCACTTGGAGCGAATGAATTTTCCAGATCGTGCAAGTAATTTGGATCTAAATTTTGATCGAATTCGCGATCTCTTTTAACGCGCTTGTGCGGAATATTCGAGGCTTCGAAATCTTCGAAATCTTCCAAGTCGGAAATCGCTGGGCCATTGAAATCGAGAAGAGACCGTTTATTTGGTTCTTCTTCAATTTCCATTGGTCTGTTTCTGGCAAACGTCATAATCGTCGGGGACTCGGTCGAGCCTATCGTCTCTTCAGTCGAGCCGAATAATTTTCCCAGATCCGAAATCGCACCTCGACGATTAGTCTCGATTTTTAATCCATCAGAGACGTTCTCGCTCCTCTCAAAATTTAGCGATTTCGAAAAATTCGTCGTCGAACTCTCGGTGATGTTTTCAATAAATGAAACATTTGCTTCTCGTTCTTCAGGCATTTGGTTCGTAAATATAAAATGAGTTTCCTTGGACTGCCAATTTGTTAACGATTTGTCGGTAGTTACATTATCCATACCACTAAAAAATCGAAAAATCGAATTTGACTGAGTTGATTCTGATCCAGGCAATACAGTAGTGTTGAAAATTTTAAAGCTCGTGGTTCGTTCTTTTTCTAAATTATTAAAAATTGCCGGCACGATCGTCGAATTCTCGAAAGGATTGAACTCGATTTTTCCAATCGTCGAAAACTCCGAAAATTTTTTTACCGCCTCGGAATAATTGAAATTGGTGGGAGGAGAAGTGACGTCGAAAATTGGAGTATCAATCTTCGTTATGTTCGAAATTTCGGAAGACTTGTTCTCCGAGTGAAAAAAGTTCTTAGGCAATAGAGCGTGACGGCGATGTCGGTGATGATGACGATGATGGACTCTGGCGTGTGATTTTTTATGATGATGACCGTGGGGGTGGGAATTTCGGGGTTTTCTGCTCTCCAGGCTCGTCGCGAAGAGGACAACGACCACGACGATCCAGACGAGCCTCCAGATTCTCCGGTTCATAACCCAGCGAGCTTGACGCACCGTTCGGAACACGGTGATTTGATGATGGACACAAATTCATCGAATTTCCGATACTTATTTGCGATCTTTTTACATGAAAGTATACTCATTTGTATGCCCAACGGAAATTGTCAGCGACAGAACGATGACACTTTTTTACATTCGACTGTCATGGATTTTTACTCCAATTTAACGTGAAGTTGTCCTCACTAGTCTTCCAATTCAACCACTGATTTTTATTTAAAAATTCCGAAAAATCAATAAAAACTGTATTATAAATTTTTAATCAAAATTGAATATTGTTTTCATATTATAGATATTGGATATTTATATCAAGAACCAAAAGTTGGCTCATTTTTACGTTCAACTTGCATAACAAATGGGAGGGTGAGATTACAGTTTTCAAAGTTTTATTTATTTAACTAAATAATTAAAATTTGTCACATACTTACCTACTCTTATTCAAATAACGAACGGAATAGAAAAAAAAAGATTTTACCCCAAGAATGTCTTCTTCGGACGATATTAATCATGACGTGTAAAATAATTCTCGTTTATTGATTCAATCGAATAAATAATTAGTCGGTTCGTGTGGCTCGTGTGCAAAAAAAAATTAAAAAGAATGAGCAAACGCCAGACAGGCTCGGAGGATCGTTTCTGTCGTTGCGACACGAGACTGAGATTGCGAGGTAGAGAATCATCTCCGCGCTACGTTTCAGGTAGCGGATTCGTCCTCCTCGGTGATATTTGGCTCCGCATTGTCGGTTTTGGATCTGAAATCGAACGATCAGAGATTTTGAGAGGCCACGTTTTTTTCTTTTCCTGCTGGGCCTCGCAAAAAAAATGGAAAATCAAGAGAAATAAAAAATAAAAATCGAGAGTGAAGAAAAATACGTGTAGATGAAGATTTTCGATGTCGATAAACGGTGACACAATTGTAAATTTGAAAATTAAAATTAAAATGTAGGCCAATAAATAATAACGATTAAAATAAAAAAAAAGTAATTAAAAGGACAAATTTCCTCCCCCATTGATATTTTTTTAATTCTTGGTTTTTTTTCTTTCTTTTTTATTAACGTGCAAAAATTACGTTCATTCCATTCTCTACGCTCACTCGTCCATCTCTTGTTCCTCGATAATCCTTAACGATTAATATTTCTACAAAAAAAAAGTATCAAGAACGAATACGAGTGAATGGCAACAATGTGGGGGTGGCAAGAGAGAAGAGAGAGAGAGAGGATCGTGGATGATTTATGCGGAATAAAAAAATCATTTTTTCTCGTTTTTCTACAAAACTACACAGATTATCGCGTCGTCGTCGAGGTATTGCGTGTCTTTTTCTTCTTATGAAATCCATTTCTTGTATCTCTAATATTTAAATATATATAATATATATTTTTTTCGTATATACTCGGCGTTATAGTCACGTCTCGAGAGGATCTGCATGATCTTCTTCCTCTTTCCTTACAATGTGAAATGTGTCGTACGAAAGATGTCATCGGGGTTAAGGGGGAGGGAGTACATTTCCTACAGTTAAATATTATTTAAACATAGTAACTATTCGAATCGCGAGCACTCTCGTTCCGGCAGAGAAGAGGATTTTTTTATTTCTTTGTTTCTCCTTTTTTTTTAATCCTTGCTCCCCTTGAAGATAATTCGAAGATATCAACTGCGTAACTATTTATTAAATATTGTCGATTATTAAAAAAGGAAAGAAAATTCATTGGCAATATAACGCTCTCAGTTCAAGATTCGTAAGTAATTTTTTTAAGCTTTCAGTGCTCCTATTTTTTCCCTTCTTTGCCTCCACATGGTTCGTGTATTTTCTTTTTCATTTTTTTTGTACGCGTAGGCACTTTGCTATTTTTTTGCGGCAAGAGTGGTTTAATTAGTGGTTTTTTGAATGTTTATATAGTTAATTAATTCTCTATTTTTATGAACCGTACATTTGAAGGAAAGTGTCCAGCGTTTTTCAAATTTTTCCTCCATTTCTTTCTGTATGTGTTTTATTTTAGTTTATTTTATTTTATTCATTCTTCGTTCATTCATGCTAGTCTTTCACTTTAATTCCATTCTTTTTCCTTCTCTCTTCCTCTCTCGTTTGGAACTTTTTCATTAGCACCGTGTCTTCTCGGAAAAAAGTATCGATAATAAAAGAATTGATGCCAAAGAGCCTCTTCTTCTTTTTTCCCCTCGCAAAATATGGCACGAGGTCGCTGAAATTTTCAGCAACGTCGAGACAGATTTGTCACTTCATTTGCTACTTTTTGGAAAGTTAATTCCGAGCACTAATAATTGCGGATTTTGATTTTTTTTTAATGACAAATCTGATCGACGTCCTTTTCGTTTCTCCTTTTTCTGCCTTTCATCGCACGTCTTCTTAACGCTCGCTCTCGCACGACTCAATCACCCTTCTGAGACCTATCGTACAAATACTCGTGTTGGGAATGAACTACCAGTTTTTGTATCGAAAAAAATAATTACCCCAGAATTCGAGGCGCGAGTGAAATAAAATTCAGAAATATTTCTTCTCATCTGTACATTTTTTTCTATGAAAAATAGAATTCGAAAGTCATGCCGAATTTTTTCCCTGAATCGTGAAATTCCTGATTCAATACTTCCTCCAATGACAACTTTTTTTTCTCGTTCTTCATCATCTTTATTGTACTCAGTTTTTCCAACGATTGACCGGGAAAACTCTCTCAGGGACACTGTCGCAAGATTTGTTGATTCCTTTTTATTCTCACCGATCTTTTACGTTTTTTTCCATCTATTATGCTTTCCGGAGCAAGAAATGAAAAAAAATCACCGGGACCGTGGAATATGTTGCAAAGCGACGCGAAATTCGCGTGCCAGGAATGTGTGAATTCTCTTTTTTTTTCGTTATTTCGCTTTTTTGCGAAACTGCTAAGTCACGAGATGAGATTTTTTTAAGCCTATCACACCTATCGTACTTGATAATTCTTACTATCGGGTTCTTATTTTCGTGTTACGTACTAAGTCAATGTTTTCTCATACCCTGAACATCGGCAATTAAAAATTCCTTCTTCCTTTTTCCTGCGCTTGCGATCCACAACTTTTTTCCCAGCAATCTCACGAGGATCCCGAATGTCCGAATATTGACTGAATTTTGTAAGAATCAAACCGAATCTTTCAGGAGACATTACGGAGACCTTCGATCAAAAACCCAATCCTCGTTCCTCAAAACTCAATCGTTACTAAGAAAAATAACGCTCGGATGCCCTGGAGGGAAGGCGGGGGACGATATAAAAATACAAATAGAATGTTTCCCTTTTTTGCTTTTCTCGACCTCCCTCCCCCGGATTGTTCTTCCTCGCGTTCTTATTTTCGAAGCTTTTTTCAGTCTCAAACCGCCTTCAGAGCGGAGGGGAGCTAAAAATCGTTCGAGGTCTCACGTTGGCTCTTGTTTCCGTTATGTGCTCTCTCTTTTTTAACCTCGCAAGTAAAGATACCCGCAGAGTGCGATAACACCTCCACCGATAATCGCGGTACCTATCCCAATTGTAATCGGCTTGAATAATGACCTCTTGAGCTTCTGCCACTCTTCCGATTGTTGCTGTCGTCGTTTCATCTCTCGAACCTGCGCCGCGAGCCGTTCCTTCTTCTCCAAGTGACGTTGACGAAGTTCGTTTTTCCTAAAAGTTAATGAAAATTAATAAATAAATGAATCACTTAGAGATTTGATTTTATATGAAGACGTCTTCAAAGATTAAGTATCAAGTTTCCACAAATGAATAATTAATTTTTAATCTAAAAGTTGAAAACTTACGCGTCGGGACTGGACGGTGGACTTATGGTCTGGAAAGAATTCTCTCCATCAGCGGAAGAGTCGCTAGGCATCGCTACACTGTCATTACCCTCTTCGTGCAGATTATTCGGAATTGAGCTCGAATTTGGTGGACTCGTGCTAGGCTCCATATTCGGTGGAGGTTCGCGAGGGAGCGGTTTGTCCGGTGGTCCAGATCCTTCGTCTAAATAATCAATATCAATAAATCAGTTTTCCAAATTAATAATGTAACATTGAAATATTAAATATTGTTGGACAAAACAAAAACGGCAATTACTCAATCAATTTCTAGAATTTTTATTAATAACGAAGGTCTGTTTTGGAATAAAAGCATACAAAATATAATGCTTACGATTTTCACTCGGCGTCGAATTTGCCATCATGCTCCGAGCCAGAGATTCACCTCTGGGTGGCGGACGAGGTGGAGGTTCGTCATCCTCCTCCGCCGGTGAGTTGCTCAAATTGCTGACGACGTCATAATGATTTGTCACCATTTCGTTATTGTCCACGTTCTGTAAAAATACGCGAACAAATAAAATAGAAGTACGACTACGCCGGATCTTATGTCACAGCAGAACAGTGCTATTAGCGAGGAAAAAAGAATGTAACGTAGAGGAAAAGTGCCGTGAATCATATACTGTACGTAAAATTTTCAACAGAATCACGATAATCTCTCCTTGCTCATTTCGGAAAAAATCGTACCGAAGCATATCGGAGTGAATAAATATTATTTGACTAATAGCATTGTGCCACTGTGAATTGGTATTAGTTACCACGTTGTTGGACGGAAGTCGCTTCGCTCCCTCGATAATTGCCGCATAAGAAAAACGTAATTGATCCGCTGTTTGGATGAGACCCATGCGGTAACGTCTCATCTCGATTAAAACGTCGCGCACGTTTACGGAATTCAATCCATTTTCTTCAATCTAGTGACAATAAAAAGCGATTTAAAATATATAATGAAATGTATTTTAATGTAGCAAAGTATAGTCAGATTTATTTGAGTCTTACCAGCACGAGACATGTATCAACGAGACAAAAAGTTCCGGATCTCCCGATTCCAGCGGAACAGTGGACAACGGGTGGACCTACGTTTTGATCAAGAGCGCCGGATTGTCTGACGTCGACCAAAAAACGTAAAAATGCAGTCGGACTCTGTGGCACCCCAAAATCTGGCCACGTTGTGTAATGGAAATGAAGGATATTCCGACTCTCCTTGCTTTCGACGTCTGTCAATCTGGAACAAAGGGAGAACTTAGAAATCAATATTGCGCAAGTGTCATCGATACACGTCGATTAGAAATAAATTTATAAATTGAATACAAAGAGAGCGAGGTCGCGTCTCGGATTTCTGACCCTCAGATAAGAGCGCTCCGCTTATATGATAAACGCCAGAGAATCGAGAAATCTGTCGCGCCACCCATACAAAACTTTTTCAATTTTTTTTTTTCATATTTTTTGTACCTCAACGTTCTGGTCGTATAGTCCGACGACTCCGTTTTGCTGATGTACTCGACTTTCAGACCAACATCCGGAAACATCATTGTGTGGTCGGACGAACTCTCCAATGGCCAGTATTGATGACACTTCACCTGATTCTTCTCGATTATTTTGTTCAGCATTATCACTCCCTTGCAATTCTGTTCCCATACCATAAGCCAAAAATGTCCTGCTGTATTTGGCAGAGGTCCTTGGCCCAGGATGTATTTTCTGTGAGCTTTCTCCACCTGAATATTAATCATTTATTTAAATAATAATTTCATATTTTCACGAATTTAGTTATGTGACAAATTTAATTTGACCGAAAAAAAAACATTTTTTGTCTGAAAAATATTACATATAATAACAAATATTTTCTTGTATAAAAATAAAATTATTTCTTACCTGTACAAGATTCGCATTGATATAATCAGAGGGTCCTCTTTTGAGGACGATTCGCGTATGATCGTAAGGTGCGACATCTCTGTATCTGTTCAGAATCCTGTTCTGCGGCTTGTTGGATTCGTGACACGTGTAGTCGAAGTCACTGCACTCGTTGCGTATGTGCTAAAAATATTTAATTTATTACACTTCTAAAATTGTCGGTGAAAAAGAAATTAAATGCTCGAAAATGAATGAACCGAAAGTGATCTTAATCTCTCAAACTTTCCTCGTTCGTGAAAATGAAAATAGCTCGGGATCAAAAAAATATTAGGGTATATCCTGTTTTCTGGAAGCGGCAAAATTCAAGAGATCGTTTGATTGCGCGTCTCCCAAACGCCCACGTAGCCAGACGTAGCAAATTGCCCATTACTAAATATAGTTCGCATTAGCGTGTTGTATGCATACGTTTCCGTGGACTTGTGTGTACCGACCTTGGCAATAAAATTGTACGCTGACGATTTACGTCGATCGTTTTTTTTTTATTTTGCAAGTGATTTTGTTCTTTCATTTTTTAAAGGAAAAAATATTCATTCTATATTATAATGCAACAAAATATTTTTATGTAAGAGATGATACGCAAGGGTCGCCAACCCTGTAGATTTTTTTTCGTAGAAATTCCTGGAAGTGTCCAATTGTCGCAAAAAAAAAGCTCGAGAAAAATGCTCTTTGGGCGCATCGTTAATCGTGACGTGGGAAACGAGCGCATGAGAACTCGACAGAATCGACTCTCATTGTTTCTGCACGTATGACAAGTTACGCGGAACGAGAATATAAAGAAAACGAGAGCGTGGTGTGTACACACGTAAATAAAATTGCGAGTCGACGCGATGCTATTTACTTTTTCCAAGAGACGTTGCGCGATAAGGGACGCGGCGAGACAAAAATTTAACACATGATCGAGGATGCCGTAAAACGCATTGCGTATTCGTTTGGAACGCGATGCGTTACCGAAAGCCAATTAGCACCGGAGACAAATTGGATTACGATTCAGTAAATGGGATTTCGTCGAGACGACGTCGAACAATGACACCGTCGTATTATTTTTTTGTATTTTTTATCAGAGCTCCAAAAATAAAAATAAAAGTCAACAATCGGAATTTTGATTTTTCTTTTGTTTTTCGAACATTCAGGAAATCTCAACCGGCATTTTTTACGTGAAAGGGACAAGAACTCGACATTGGAATAACTAGCGTGCAGTCGTAATAAGCGCGACGTGCACCGAAAAAGTGAGTGGACGCCGAGAAAGGGAGGAGAGAGAGGAAAAACGAGATGAAGAGAGAGAGAGAGAGAGAGAGAAACGTCGTTCCAGAGCAGTGCAACGTTTCCCGAACAAAATGCACGACCAACCGAGATTTTTGAGCAAAAGAGAAATCGAGTGTTACAATTTAGGTATAACAAGAATTTTTCTAGGGTGAGAAATTTGTCAGCATTGAAAGTGAATTTAAAAAATCAATAGCAAGAGTTAATCGCTCAAAAATATTTCTTGTAAAACGTTTAATTACACAAAAAATTCAAGAATAATTTTTTTCCTTATGAAAAACAATTCGATAATTTTTACCTTGAAAAATGATAACTATTCAAAAAATTATAAACGAAGTTTCCGTTGCTCGAAAACTATTTTTTTTACAAATTTCAAGAGTATAAAAAAACGGAGAATGCTCTTTTACATTTTACGGTAAAAAAACCGATTATTTTCCTTACTTCTAAAAATAGGGTTAAAAACGAGTAGTTGTTGGTTACTCAAATATATTTCCCATACCATATAGAGCATGCCCCATGCATCTGTAGCGTTAATTTCGAGATATTCGGTCTCCACGTTGCTGACCGCGGACTCTTGCGTCTCGCTGGTCATCCTGGTTGCTCGAAGCTCGGACAATTCGTTGTCGCTGTCGTCTTGCTCGAAGCTCGGTCGTAGCGCACTCACATTCGCTTCAACTCCTTCGTCGCCTTTTCCTTCTTTTTTCAATTTTTGCACAGAGTTAGTAATAAGTGAGGGATTCACACTCGATTCGGGGGACCGATTTGTTTTTCGCCACTCGATCTACTGCCGGCTTCTCATTTTACGAGGATCGAAGAACGAGAAAAAGTCTTCAACGAGTTTAGTCTGGCGCTCGACCGAGAGCCAACACCTACGAGTCTGTCCATCGGCCGGTTAACTTCGCATTCTCTTGCCATCCACGTTTTCTCAGCATAAAAAACACGCTCGAATTCCCTCGCGATTTTTGGTGACTCGAGGATGAATGGACGATGATTCTATCCTAAAACTGTTCAGTGTACACTCTGCGAACTTGGATCTCTTTTCTATCTCTCTCTAAATCTTTCTCGGCCTTTCAGTACACACTAGCCGAGCGCCGAAACGAAACGCATAAACCCGTGTACTCCAAGCAGAGTCACGGGCCTAACTGAGCGCTGAGCAAGACTGCCAACCTAAGAAACGCGCGCCGGTGGTGCCGCCACACGACGAAAGCGCGAAGCTTAAAAAACTGTCCAATTTTATTTCATTTGTTAGATCAATATATCAATTTGATTTATTGTGCTTATTTTAGTAATGAGCGAGTATATAAATAGAAATATTTGTTAGTTAACAATTCTTCGAGTTATGAATCTATTTTCGAACTTTTGCTGTCGATTCGTTCGATTCTCCATCTTGATTTGTTTCAGAGTCTGTTAACTTCCGTTTGGTGGTCATACTTCCTGTTTTTAACCAAGATGACATCAAACCGCCTGTGGGTTTTTTCTTTGCAGATCTGAAATATTTAGTTAAACACAATTAATTTTGTGACGTTTTTTCTACAAAAATAATAATAATAGTTCTAATTCAAGATTACTCGATCGTCACAGCGTTGATGCAACTCTTGTCTTTATATCTAACGTTGTTCACTGTACTGGCAACAGGATGCCACTGTAGAGTTTCTGAAGACAGTTTCGTATTTTTGATTTTGTCGAGAGCCTTTTCCCATGGAATATTTTTATAGTCCAACCACTCCTGAAACCGAATAGCCATAGAAATATTTTATTTATTCATTCATAATGAATTTTTTCTTACCTCAACGTCTTTTTCTGTTTGAAGAATGACTGGTGCTCTGTGGTGCAGCCAAGACAAAACTTCGTTCGCATCAGTCGTTATTATCGTAAAGCTGTAAATTACTTCGCCCTAAGAATAAGAAGTAATACATGTCATCGTAGCTCAGTTATAAATTTAATTCTATTTTTGATTAAATTTGAGGAATGATTACCTCGGCGCTTTTCCATTTGTCGAAGATTCCAGCCAAGGTCAAAACCTGTTGCTCAGTGACGTCATCGTCAGCTGTTTTTTTGTGCATGTAGAAGGGTTGTTTCGTGCCGGATTTTTTATCCATTTGCCACTCGTAAAAGCCGTTTATCACGACTACGCATCTCCTCCCATCCTTCAGTGGCCTGCCGTAGAGCTTCGAGTTGCTCAGGCCTTCTAACCTACCGTTGTGAGTCGTGGCATTGTGTTTTTTATATTCTCCCTGCACGAAATATAAAACATAATTTTAAGTTTTTATTAAAAAATTACACTTTTAATAAATTCAGAAAAATTTATATTTTTAATCTTTCGTTTTTGTATAGAAAATAAAAATAATGGAAAAAATAAAAATTGTTTCTTTAGAACAAAAATGACTTTCAAATCACTTCGAAGGTTTTTTTACAGAGGAAACAAAAATTTTGTTATGGAAAAAATAGATACCGTTGTACAAAAATATATACCATTAATTTTTTCTCTAAGTCCTCGAAATGATTGTAAAAACGTCTTTAAATTTTCGTTGAATTCACTCGAGACGTATTTCGCGTTCTTAGATTTATTGATTACGAATTATTTTAACTTCGCAACATAATAAAACCTTATTTTTAAATAAAGTTATTACATATCTGAATGTGTTCCTAATGGAAAGTGTAACTCTATGAGTGATAAACAAACTCTGTACTATGCATAACGAAATAAGGTGAACAGACCAATAATTGAACATGTCCCAATAGTTGAACAATCTCTCATTTATCGAGTTATTATACAATCTTTTTTCTTTTATTTAATTAAAGTCATCATTCAGATAATTGAATAAAAACCAAAATCCCTTTATTTATATCATCTTATATTTTATATTATTTGATATGACATTTTTATGTTCCACTATTGGGACGTCGGTGTTTCAGCTTTGGTAACGAAGGCGTGAATCGAGTGAAAAATTCAAGCTTGGTATCAGGAGTCGAGTAGCGTACAGTAGGTCTCGCGCTCGTACGTCAATACAATGTGTGTGTCGGCACATGCGAGCTGCCGGGCTTAAGCTCCTCGCGTGTTCTGTTCGCCTGATACCAAACTTCATTTTCGCGTCCAAACCCGTGCTCCGGCCATGAATGCTGTCACATATGTTGTAATATATCTATACAGATTTTTTGCCAGCTGGACAATATCTATACGATGATCATCGTACATGACCTTGCATTTTATATTCTCCTGATACCAAACTTCATTTTCGCGTCCAAGCCCGTACTCCAGCCGTACAAAAGCCAGACATTATATCGATTGTATAGCTATGGATATCTTTACTGGGTATCAAGCGTTATACCTCCTTGCATGCCATATTCACCTGATACCAACCTTGGTTTTCGAGCCGAAACTCCAGGTTCTCGGCGTACCGGATGCGTATACTTACTATTTACATTTAAAATGGCTAACCTATAAAGTTCAGAATTTTGATTTAGAGGTCGTGCGAGAGAATAATAAAAAAAATAACCTCCAAAAAATAAAATTGTAATCGAATCGTACATACTCTTCAAATTTTTTTTCGTTTTTGTAAAACAAAATAGACAAAAAAATGTAAAAAAAGAGCATCATACATGGTTCATTGCTGGAAAAAAATACAAGGGAGTCATAATTGTGAAGAATTTGTATTTAAAAAAAAAAACTGACTCATACCTGTATGTATTCGGAAAGAATGAGCAGGCGGTACTTTTTTGATTTAAAAAAATGATTTCTATGTTTGTCAATGATAATACATAAATGACTCGAATGTGTAAAACAATTATTTTGTAATAAATAAAAATTACTTATGTTAAAAATTTATGAATAATTCTGTCAAAATGTGATGTTTTAAAATATACAAAAAAATTAATGTAACCTGGTGCCACGGTGGAATCATTCCCCACATCATCGGACACAGGACCCTCTCGGAATCATGATCAAAATGTGATCCTGCGACGATACAAGGCAGAATGTCTCTTGGCCCAGCATTGTACGAAGGGACGAATCGAACAGTTTGAAATTTTTCCTGAACCCATTCGACGTTTCTTTCATTTCCCAATGCGTCCTTATATTTGCAGGAGCATGTCAGATTATCAGGAGCCAAAAAACTATACCAAAGAAAAATAATTAATTTCTATCGCACCTAAATATATTGTTTTTATTTACCAAGCAGTACGACCACACATTTTCGTCTTCTGCGTTTTCAATACTTGTAGCCCCCGAAAACACGCGACGAAAATTGGAACTTCGAAACTATTTTTCTGTCGATCAAGTCGATCTCTTCTTTTTCAATTGTCGTCATTGCAAAAATCTTCAATTGAATAAAAAAGGAAAACAATGGAGTGCAAAAAAATCACGAATAAATATTATTCTTATGAAAAAATGTAAACACAAATTTTAAGCGATTGAAAATATTTGAAAGATTTGTTCCTTAGTTTTAAAACTTAAAAAAATCGTAGCCTGACGTTCGAGGGTTGAAAATTCAAGGCCTTTTCGTCCGTCCTTTTTCTTGACATTGTATCTTTTTCGAGTGCCCGAGCCCTCGAAAAATAGAAAGGGCAGGTCAAGGGACACAGTAGGAACTCTCTCCCCAGGGTTAGCTCTCTCTTTCTTTTTAATTGTCTAACGTATTCGTGCATGCTTCCTAAATTCCTGCGTGCCAGCTCATCCGAGGCAAGCCCCGATGTCGCACGAGACCGGTTTGGAAAATATTTTATGCACTTCGACTTTTCGAAGCGGCGGAAACGCATCAGAATTCAAAGCCGCTTCACCGATCGTACGAGCGTGACGTGATAATTCCATTTCAATTTCAATTAACTTCCGGTTACCAAAAAATAAAAAATAAAAATTGAAGAGCACTAAGCAAAATTTGAAAAAACAAAAAATGTGATTAAAAATCGATTCCAGCTTGTTATCTTGCTGTAAAAAAAATCGTAGAAAAGAATCCTCCTAATTTTAATCGCCTCGAGGGATGCTCTTTCGTCTTCCCTATAATTTCATTGGAGACCGGTTATTCGCTGCGGTCTAAGTCTTCTGAGAGAACTTCTCGGATCATCGGTAAATCCCATCGAGGTGAGAAGCTTTGGTCTGAAAAAAGGAAAAAAAAGAATCTCGAGATGGAATTCCCAAGAAGTGACTTTAAAAATTTTTTTTTTTTAATTCGAAAAAAGAAATATGCAAAACGATAATTCCTCACGAAAAATAAAATCTGTGGTTTTCGTGAGGACAAAAAGACGAGAACGAAGCGCCGATGACGTTGATGAGAAAAAAGGGTAAATTGTCGAATGAGTGTAGAATATTTTGAAGGTGATCAAGACGACGGAAATCCTTTTCCCCCTCGCTTTCGTCGTACGTGAAAAAAAGGAAGAGCCCACGTTGAAACGCCTGTTTACCACCACCACCGAAATAACAATACGACGATGGACTAAATCTTTTCTTCGTAGCTCACGGACTCGCGTTTTGAATCGCGTTAACGCTGTGAAAGTAACCGGCCGATCAGCGGTTCTCAGTTTGAATTAACAAAAAATTAGCGATCACACGCAAGCGTGCGAAATTCTTGAGAGTCACCAAAACAAATAAAAAAATCCATAACGAATGAACAAAAAAAATTTCAAAAACAAGAAACACTCATCACGGACACGTGATAAATTTTTGACAGTTGTAAAAACATCAACTAAATCGTGTAAAAACGTCAACGAAAAAAATAACCAAAAAAAGTAAAAAAACAAAATACGAAATAAATTATCACGTACGAGCACGTGGAAAGTTTTTTGTAGCTGTCACAACGTGAAAAGAATTTACAATTATTTCAAACTAAAGAAATTGCTTTTTTGACAATGTTCTTCTTTTTCTATAAGCATGTTTTTAAGCTTTGTTTGAATTGGAAGGATTTTTTTATACACGTGGTACCTTCCTGAGCCTTCTGCCACCCACCTGTCTTCAGGGCCGCGAGTTTGAGGTCCCCTGTTCGTCGTTTCTACGCCGGGGGAATCTCTCGGCTATAATGCACGGGAGGAACTTTGGAAAGAAACGGACTGCCGCACACTTTGCTGCGATATATTTCCGTCTCTCTCTTGCTCTCTGTCGGTCTAGCTACGATCTCATACCGATGGTGAGAGCTTGAACACAGAACGCGAGAGCTCGTTTAGTTGTCACCGCGACACCGTGTGCGTACGCCGTTTCGGCGACTCCACTCCATTCCATTTTTTTACCTCGATTCGCTGAATAAATTTATAAAAAGACAGTAAAAAAGTACTTCGTGTGAAAAATTGTTTGAGAATCTTCAATTATATACTGTTGAGGAAAAGTTCGTCTTTTCCGTAATGAAGTTTCCACAGGTGTGCACGTTTTTCTTTTTTTTTGGAGATTGTTTTTGCGAGTGAAGTTCTCGTAGTTTGAAATTTTAATTGATAGAAATGTTGAGTTTTATTTCTTGTGTTTCGAATTGTGTATTATTCGATAAGATTTCGCGCCGTTGTGAGGAAAACCAGTACCTAGTTTCGCGCTTAAGGACAATCGATTTGGAGCACGTGCGTAACGCGAGCGAAAGAATTCGCAGTCTTGCGCTCACAACGCTTCTCAGGCTCGGAAAAAATTTTATTGCTGAGATATTTTTCAAAGCGTTATTGTTATTTTTTTTATTTCATGATTATTCTATTGATAGACATTAAATCTAAAGAATTCTGAAATGTGTCTGAGATTTTTTTAAATTGAATTGAAAAAAAATTGAATTAAACGGAGAATTTTATCGGGTCGAATCATATTCTGGTTTTTTTAATTCTGGAACGATGTCCAGTTAAATTCCGCCCAGCAAAAAATACACCCACGATCTAAAATAAAGTCGGACAGTTATAGTTTCGTTTGATCGGTGGAAAGTAAAAAAAAAAAGAAATTCTTTGACTAAACTGTGACGGGCGTCGTGGTGAAACTTTGGCACGTAAATCCTCGATACTCGCTGACAAAATGAATTTAAAAAAATGTGCAGCTCTCGTGAGATAAGGAAAAATAAACGAAATGCTCGTAAAAAAATAATGATTATTTCTTTCTTTCCATACTCCGAAGTAACGTGGCTGAGCGATTCACAATTTGTATAATTTACAAATATGCGTGCCCGTTAATTGCGCTTGTAATTAGAGGCACCGCTCTTCGTTAGCGAGTATAAATGACGCGGGGAAAAAAACTGAAAAAAGGAATGCGTTTACCTGAGAGAATTCTTCATAAGAAAAACATCTCAATGATATTTTCAGAAATTCAAAGTCATTATCACTGAAACAGTAACGAAACGTCAAGAACACAATAATTCGCAAAAAAAATATTTTATCGCTTTTTAAAACCAAATGAATTTTAATTGTTAATTTGTTTAAGAAACGGAATATTATTAAATTTAAAATAGCCTCGGGAAAAGATTTTATTCGAATTTCTTCAATTATTTTTTTCCGAGATATGAAACATAATTGTTGAATTAATGACGTTAAACTTAGCAAAAATTTACTTTATTTTCTGGTAAAGACACGAGTAAAAAAGGAAAATTTTTATTAAATTTAAAAAAACGATATCAATCAATTATATTTTCGATAAATATAAATTAATATTACAATAACTTTGAGAAAAAAGTGTTTTTAACTTATCAAACGGACATCTCATTTTTATCCATCAAAATATATTTAAAAAATCATTGAATTCCCGGTGTTAAAATGAGCAAAAATCTATTTCGTCCTCATTAATGGCGAGGACAAAGAGTGAGAGAGAGATAGCGAGTACACGGTGTTCGAGTTACACACGCTGGAAATAAGTAATTTCTCCATCAACGCCAGCGTTATATTTCCTATGTATTTTACAAAGGTAGCTATACAGATAGAGAAGCTTTGTGCATAATCAGCTCTATTTACATTGCAAGCGGTTTAACGAACTTGTTGCCTCGTGGGTGGACAGGTCGCGAGAGAATCGCGGAGACGTCCGTGTTTTTTATATCGAAAGATCGACTATCAATCGGAATTTCGAAACTCAATTAGCATTTTTATTATTTCTTTCTTCGAGAAACTAAAAATAAAAAAAATGTATAAAAAAAGCAGTTGCTTATAAGGATCGTCGGAGAAACCAGTTTGTAAAAAAAAAGAAAAATGTTTCACGGATTTCCGATGTGAAGATTGCATCGAATGATGAATGACACAATTTTCCCTTTTTTTTATTCAGCAAAATATCAAGACTGAACAGACAGTAATTGAGCACAAATGTATAAACAAGTATCATGCAAGTAGCAAATTGTATAAGGAATTGATGTATACATATGTGAATTGATGGAACCTCGATAATCAATCAGTGATCGAAAAAAATATTGAACTCTCCGATGCATTTTTCAGGAGCTCGAGTAACTGTCAGGGTAAGAGGCACGTGGTCGGAACACGTGTTCCTCCGAGGATCTCTCCCCTTTCTTCGTCTCGAATCCGCCTCGTCTTCCCGTATATAAATTGTATCACGCTCGCGAGCGAAACGAGAGCTCGCTCAACTCGCAGCGAGGACACACGCAATTTCCTCTCGATTGCGTGCGTCGAGAAAAATTACAAGAAAAAAAAAAAATTGTCCGAAAAAGCAAGCAAAAATCGTCACGAATCCTCGAATCAAAAATGGTTTAAATGCAAATTGATTTTTTCCCCTACGAAATCAGGAAAACAACGAGCTACGTAATAACAAGCTACATTTATTGAATTAAAATTTTTTTCCTGACAATTTCTGAACGTGGGAAAATGATTTTTTTCTTCGCGATGGTGCACAGAGAGTAATCACATAATTACGAAAGAGCTCCCGCGTGCGAGAGCGAGTAGACGCGCAAAAAATAGTGGAGAAGCAGCGTAAAAAAGACGTAATATTGTATCGTGGGGAAAAAACGAAGAGAGGAAGAGCGGGACGATATAAGAATTTTGCATGAATAAAGAGAAAACGGAAGGACGAGGGGACATGCCGAAAGAGTTGCGCATGCCTGAGGCCGGGGACAGTAGGTACGCGGTTAGAAATGCAAGAGAAGGTGGCGGAGGAGTAATCGCGATGCAACAGGACGAGGACGTTCAGTGCACCGGTAGAAGTCGTCCAGTCAGCTTCTACGATAATTTCAAGGTAAATATTAATTTAAAGAATAAAATGAAATCTTCATTGTTTTTCTTTTACGCAAATTTTACCAAAAAAAATTTATTTTTTTACATAGTTCATAAAATTTATAATAATTTGATGATAATAAATTTAGTCAGCGCCTCACTGATCATTTGCATATATTTTTAATAAAAAAATATGAATTACTCTCAATTTTTATCTTTATTTTTGAGAAATTCTGGATTTTCTCGTTTACAATTGCGATTGGAATTTTGAAATTGAAACAAATGAAAGTTATCCAATAATAAACAAGTTTGTTTCTTATTTTTGTTTAAAGGACACAGGAGCAATGCCACCTTGCATCACGTCCGCGATGAGCGAGGGAAATTTGAGCCAACAGATACGCGATAACGAGACAGACGAGACCGCGAATTCGCCGGTAAACGCTTCTAACAATAATAATCGTGTTAGCAGTGCAGTTAGCGTGGGCAATGTCTCGAAGATTCAAGATTCTAAAGTCACGGGTGAGTGAACGACGCCCAACAGGTCGTGCTTCGTTACCTTAATTACTCATAAAATAACAACAACAATTTTTAATTACTTTTTCCTCCCACGATTTTTTTTAACGATTTGATTCCAAGATATCAGGTAAAATATTAGTTGAATATCAAAATTATTTCTGTAATGTAAAACATAATGATTTTTTTCTTTGATGCTTAAAAAAAAATTTTCAAAGAATTAAAAAATCATTTTTAAATATTTTATCTATTTTTTTTTCATCATTCCAGGAGCTCTTTCCACGGGTAATATTGGATGGATTTCTCGCCCGGAAAAAGACAAGGAACTCGGGAGAGCACCTTCGATGGCCAATTGTCTCTCGACGACTGTCCCCGTTAATCTGGCTGCATCCCAAATAGCTGGCAGACACACGCCCACGAGAAATTCTTTAAGACACAGCAGAATGATCGTGATGCACCGTACAGGCAACGGTGAGAAAAAGACATATATGATGCAATTATTTTTAATCAATTCAAAAAATTTCCGCTTTTTTTCTCATTTAATTTGAAAATGTTTATTTCCTTCGAAGCATATCATGCACCTGCTCCGAGATTGTTGCTATCAGAGTATTCGCATGTTTGATATGCATGCAATTGCACATGCACTGCAGCTCGGAAATACCGATCGAAGAATTCCCTCCGTTGCTAATCTTTAAAAAAATACAATAAAGAACGTTCTTTATTCCCTACTAGATTTTTACTCTCTTTTCATTTCTACAAAGGAATTTCACTCATTTTTTTATCAGAAAAAAATGCACAATGAATGAAAAAACACTTTTACGAGCGAGAGTTTTATTTTTTTCTGCTCTCGTTTAATGCGCTCACAGAATTTCCGTCCCATATTCGAGTCATGGACGGAAATCGAAGGAGTTTGCGCAACGGATGACTGAATCGATCGAATTACACACGATACAAGATCTATCGTTATTATCAATAATAATAAAACATTTCTAAATTATGAAAATATAAAAAATTCGATGGAAAAATTTTGCTGCAATTTTTAAAAAAATGTATGAAGTCGTGACTCTTGTGAGACCGGAAACGAAGTCGGAGAACCGGAAATACTCAGTATTTCCCCTCGTTCCTCCTTCTTTTATATCTTCGCTGGAAACTATAGCATTTTCCTATCGAGCTTGTAAACCAGTTCTGTTCCGGCTTGCTTCGCACGACGATGAAACTCTAGTCTTTCGGAGAGCCCCTTTTCAACTCCCTCCCATCCCTTCTTTTATTTCCACGCGCCGATGCGAGCTCGTCGGATATCGCGTCTCCCAGAGCCTCGGATTTTACTGTCCTATATATTTATAGAATCTCTTCTTTCATCGTGACCCGGTGCACTCGACGTATTTCCGGGAATAACTATCCTCAATACCTAAACAAATTTCATTCGTCATTTTTTATACAAAATGTAATTTTTCAACCAGTCGGTCTTATTGCTCGGGTTACTTATTGCTCGGGAACTTCGCGACCTTGCTGTTATGCATTTCATAACCAGTTCAAAATAAATGTTGCTTACGATTGTAAATAATTGCCTGGTACAAAAACTTTTTCTATAACTTTTTTGTAATTCTTCTAGAAATAAAACGATTTAGTTACAAAAATCTTGACATGAGAAAATTTGTTTTTTGTGGAAAGGAAAAATTAAATTTTATATCAAAACTTCACTTTAATTTAATTTATTTTTATGGACATAATTATGGGCACTTGTTCTAGGAAAATTTGATAACCTTTTATGTTTGCAAAAATTTGGATTTTGATATTCGATATGGAACAACCTCACGAAATTTTAATAAATTCTCAACATTTTTTGAATTCTTTATGTTTTTAACAAATAAATAATGACTAGAAAATGTCCTGAAGCTTAAAAAATCACAATGTGAAAAAAAACTTTCATAAAGACGACCATTCTTTGCTATGGACTCGTAATAATTTTATTCGCATTAAAATGGTCCATAATAATTGAAGTACAAAAAAATTTATGGTTGCTGAGGAAATTAGAAATTAAATGATTTTCTACTATTCGTTGAGCTTTAATAACAAATATGCAATTTAAAAAATATGTTTATCCACTCTCTTTGTATTATGAAAACTTGCCCATAGTCTAAAAATCTGATGTGTATTCTAATTTCAAGGTCATTGGAGAGGAAATCTGAAAGCATCCAATTATCCTTATTATATTGCAAATGATGTAGTAGATTGTACATTCATGTACAGAAATTTTCAGGATCTTGTCAACTTTCCCGCCGTGAATGGATAACGAGCAGAAACAAACGTGCAGTTTTTTATTTTTATATTACAAAAGATTATTAGTTGACAATTATTTTTCAGAATTTTATAAAAAGTAGTTCAAAGGGAATAGTTTTTTTTAAAGACAAACAATGCTAATTGTGTCACGCGTGACAGAGTCTTACATTAACGAGATCAGCTCCAATTTATTCATGCTCTCCTCCAGACGATAGCGCACGATCCACGAGGCCGGAAAAATATTTCAACGTTTTACTGGAATGAATCATTCCGAAGATTCATTCATGCCTCGTTTTTATTCTTTTTCCTCACTCTTTGTAGTCACAGACAATTTTGCATTCTCGTAGAATCTCGTTTCACGTCTCGTACGAGATTTTGCTTTGAAGTTGGGAATCGTACGCACGTGTGCTCTTCATTATTTTTGTTAAAATATTTTTCCCTCAGACTCTTTTTTATGCATGAAAAAATTATGGATGCTCCGACTCTTGAGAAATCATGTACATTTACGATTGATTTTTTCGTATTCGTTCAATATCGCGTTTTAATGGCAATAAATAAAAACAGGAAATACAGAACGACAATCAACGATTAAATCAGAAAAACGAAACGGAAATATAAAAAATATCAATCAGACTGAAGGAGTTTCATGAATTGAGTTCTGATAATTGGTGAATTTAGAATCGAGACAGGAAAAAAGCGTGTTCATGAATATTTTAATTGCCACTCGACTCCGAGTCGAAAAAATGTCAAGAAAAAAATCTAGGATCACAGCGAGCATTTCATAAATTCCGATCATTAAATTAGCCTCCAAACTTCGGATTAAGTCAACACGAAACTTTCATATTCAAAAATAATGAGAATCGTAGATTTTATTGAGAATCATTGAATTGTGATTATCATTTATGAGCTGTGACAACTGTTCTCGGTAAAACTTTTTTTCATCGAACGTCAGCGATGAAAGGTTGAAAGTGTCTGCTGGGATGAAATAGACAGGAGAATTACCTGACAGAATTTATATATGCATGCACTCGCGGTAGGCGTATTATGCGATTTCATACGTTTACAAACGCAACTCTACAAATATACAACCTATTTGTATATATTTATAGATAAGTGCACGGTCTTGCGCAATAATACTTTAGCTACGACGTCCACGCGCATAATTATCCACGAATTGGGGTCAGGCCATTTTTTTCGTCACTGTGACATTTTCGAAGTAAGATCTAAAAAGGTATATAAATAGATTCTCCTTTCGGGAAATTCGTGATAGATTTCCACGAGGATACATACGGACAAAAAAAATAATGCATCGCGGAAGAGTCGTGAGCTCGGAAATTCGTAATAACAGCTCGAATCGCGAGTCTTATTTTTTTCATTTTTTCCTTGGGGGTTCGCACGCGAGAAAAGTCACGTCGCGGGATCGAAAGCGCGCATTATCTCTTGTGTGGAGAATTGTGAACTTTCAGTCGAATCTTACGAGAAAATCTACAAGTCTTTGGATAAACAAAAAACAAACTGCTGAAAATTTGAGAAATAAAAAAAATCAACGATCGGTTTAATGAAGTGAAATTACGAATGGAGGAAAAAAAATTAGTAAAAAGTCTCAAGGCTGCCCGAAGTGCATTAGAAAGAGGAATGATTCTAGAAAGTCAGGCTCGCGATTATGAGGATATCGCAACGGTAGAGTTTTTTTTTTATTAGAGAAAAACTCCATAGCACCGCATATTGCGATAAGAGGCGCAAGGACGTGCCCGATTCATTTGGAATCCATATAGGTTCGCCATTTACGGAGCGACAGCGAGGCCGCGTTTGTTCCACACGCGCTTATTTTTCCCTCTACGTATGCGGGCGCACACATTGTACGCGCGATTGGAAACTTCGCTTTCCACTCGGCTCACTTTGACCGGGAAAGGAGGCGGCGATCGCCACGATCCTTCCCTTTTCCACGAGCCGAGTCGACATTTTCCTCGCAATAATAACCGAGGCGTTCATTTATCAACTATCACTCACTTCCGGAATCAATGACCCGACGCGGATGAAAATATTTTCACTTTCGAATGAAAATTTATTATTTTTTATTTTCAGGAGAAATATTTTTGTTGATGTTTTATTTTTAATGATTTTTTCGATGGTTTTTGCAGTACCCAGAAAGACTCAGCCACCCCTTGTTCGTCATTCTCGCTTGTCTCGGACCCTCGCGGCTATGCAAATGATTCTTGGGATCGCTGTCACCTCCGTGGCATTTTTTCTCCTGCTATGGGCACCGAACTTGCCGATCATGGACAATCCCTACTGGAGCGGAATGCCGGTGAAATATTAAATTTCATATCTTTAATGCATTTTTTTTTCTTTTGGATTTTGTTTTTTATATCGAAGGATTTTATTTAGTAATTTTTTTTACTTTTTCGCTCTATTTGTTTTTGAGTAGATGATTCGGATTTCCAGGATATAATGATCTTTTCTTCATATGAATCGCTAAAATTTCGGCAAACAGTTTCTGAATTAATTAAAAAATTTCATTTAAATTTGAATTCTGAAAAATTTTTATACTCAACAGATATTTTTTTTCAGCTATTACTATCTGGATGTTTTGGTATCGGTTTGCTGTGCTGCTTCAAAAAAGAATATCCGACGATGAGACCAGGATGTTGTTTGACTTTTATCAAGGTGCGAAAAATTCAAAAAAAAATTGTACATCTAGAAAAAATAATTTTTTTTTCAATTCGCAGGTTGTCAGCAATTTTCTCGCGATTCTCTCGACGGTAACGTGTCTTCTAGCCTGCGCCGCAGCAGTTTTTCATCTCGTCAGGCTCAACCGATTGGAGTGCACGCCACCGCGTGTGAAAAATGCAACATGCGCCTGCCGTGCGCGTTCGGATCTGGCGAGTCCATCGGAACCGGTGCTCAAATATTTGGATCTTAATTGCCCCGAAGTTGAGGACGTTCTGACGATTCTATTAATTTTATCGGCAGCCTGCAACGCTCTGGGAACTTTCGTCGCGGGGACTTATTGCTATTTGCATTGGAATACGAGCGATAAACGACCAAAATACATCCAAGTCCGAACAAACTCGGCAAACTCGAATCCCCTGACTTCGAGACCGATTTACAATCCAAATCCCAATAGACGATGATCTCGATGATTTTTACGGATGGGAAAAAATTGTTTTGAACTTTTTTGATGTTTTTAAGATGCAACAAATCGTGACAAATTTCACTTCATTTATTTAGTGGGATGGGGAAAAAGTCGTCTGGAATGCGTTCCGATTTCGAAACAAATGAGAAACGTCTGGAGACTTTCTTTTTTTTCAATGTAAAAAAGTCTCGAATTTTGCCCGGTTTTTGGGTGGAAAATAAATCGTTTGCAATTTATCTTGATTTTTATAAACCAAAAGAAAAAATCGTCTCGAGACTTCTCTTCATTATTCGTAATAACACAAAGAAGATCGGCTTAATTTTTTTCCGATTCTTTTGAGCACAGAACAAAATAATCTCGAGACTTTCTCGATTCGTTTTACGACAAAAAAAATCGTCTCAGTATTTCTAGAATTAGCAATTCAGGGAATTTGGTTGCGTCAATTTGCTTCTCGATTTCTCCGAGTTGAATGAATCTGCATGGAAAAAAAGTGGGTGTGTGAATGTTCAAAGTGCGTTTTATGTACCTGCCACGAGCAATAATACGCAAGAAGTATGTTCGAATGCTCATTAGTGTTTAAAAGAGAGGAAAGGAGAAAATTCAATTAAGAGAGAAAAAAAATGAACAGTATTTCAAAGAATGGAATTTCTCGCAAAACAACCTCGAGCACAGGGAACTTAGGTAATTCGTAATTTTATTAGAATTTAACAAACGGTCAGGACCTGATATTTTTTAACGTCAGGTTCGACTTGATACGACACTTATATATTTATACAAATGTACGTATAATAAATGTTACTCTGGAAACATTAAATTCTTTTTCACTTCAAACAATCTTTTATTCTATCTCGATTAAAATGATTTTTTTTATGTTGATTTAACATCTTAAAAAAATATGAGGACTTCGTAACATTGTGTTTAAAAAATAAAAAAGCAATACTCTCCTATGTAAAGTCAATGGAATCAGTCGAAAGTCGTTTACAGTCACGATTAAACAAACTTCAACGTGGATTTTTGGCTCTGACTTGTTTTCAAGGGTCCATCAGATTGACAGCTACAGGTCTAAGGTTCATTTGATATTCTCCAAAAATCATGGCAGCCAGCCATTTGTATTGGTCAACGATTGAGGCTCCTGCCAAGGTGTAACCGAAAAATGGACTCTCTTTGCATCTGTCACAAAAAATAAAAAATAAATTGACATCTCATTGCCAGACAAAAAACGTAATAAACTGATTATTAAAAAAATACGAACCTCGTTGGTTTGTTATTCTTAACGATAAAAGTAATTGACCATCTGAAAACACAAAATAAATTGTATGTAAAGATGAAATTCTTAGAGTCGATACGATTTTTTTAATCATAATTTTTTAATCATATAAAATTTATTTTTACCCCATCTGAGGATTTCTTTTAGGTTCATGTCCCAAATACCAGACAATATCCTCTATCCTCCACTCGTGCAATTTAACAGAACAGACTTTGTCCTTGTAACAGCAGAGCTTCGCCTGACTGAATTCGAAGAGGTAATTTTTAAAGTTCTTTGTCCTGGTGTCGGCGAACTTGAGCTCGCCGGAAATCGTCATCGGAGGTTTGACCTGCAAGACAGACACGAATTATTTTTTCAACAATTTTTTTTTACGACCAATTTTTCGCAGTAAAAAAAGCGCGACAAAACGAAAAATAATCACGACGAACCAGCTCGTTCTGGTCCGCTACCCATTTTTGTCTTCTATTTTTTTTTAAGAGAGAAAGACTAATCGCAATTACATAGTGACAAAATTGACGGCGTAGGGAGCCTCGCGAATACACGGTCAAGTCCAATTAGACCACATCCTGTTTTCGGCTTACACCGAGTCTGTGTACACACATAATAACTATATTACATATTTCACATAAGAAACTCCGCGTCAAATCGACCAGAGCTTGCACCGAGTCCAAACAAATTAATTTAAAATTCTTTTCAATCTTTTTCTGACGTGTCTATATTTATTACATTTTTTTACGCATTTAATTTAATTTAAAGTTCTCGAATAATTTATCAAATCTGTAATTTATTTTTAACTCTAATTTATCAAATAATAACCCTTCAATTTTTATTGAAATTTAAAAAAACTTGCATTTTTTTATAAAAAATATTTTTCATTTTATGTAGTCAAATTCGTAATAAAGTAGAAATATTTTTGACACTGATGGAACGAAATTGCCCGTAGACCTGTGTTTGCACAAGAAATTTCTTTCGCACTGACTCACGCAATCCGATCCGTACCGGTTACCCGGTTACGAGTGTTTATCATTCTCCCGGACTCGGTCGAGTACTCCCTGGGAAAATTTCACCCTCGTTCCTTCAGCATTAGCACGCAAAAAAAAGAGAAGTACGCGCAAACGCGACCGTGAACCTTTCTCATTTTCACACGTTCTCATCCTGGATTCGCTATCATTTTCTCGCAATTAATTTATTTGCTCCAAAAGAGACGAGTGAAAAAGAAAGTGTGAGAACTTTCCGATTAATTTCTTCTACTTGAATCTTTGCAAAATTAAATTTTTCCTCGATTGAAACTTTTTCTAATTGAATTCTTACCTAATTGAACCAAGTGAAACTTCGAGATCTTAATTTAATTATTAATAAACGAGTTTTTAATTACCTGAGGCGCTATATCTCGGTAGACAATATCCTTCTTGAGAATCAGGATATTATCCTTTCTGTCTTCGGGATCCCAATATCCCCATCGCGCTACTGCCTCAAGCACTTTTTCGCTATGATGAAGAGGTCTCGTCAAAGCACCGCTGAGAGTGAATTCCTCGAGACACAGCTCGTGAGCCGGAAGTTTCGCTTTTTCTGATAATTCTCGACACACGTCGGAGGCAGTTTTTTGCGGCCCGATCTATAAAAATATTAAAGGACTCATTAAAAAAAAATACACAAAAAAATCGTGTAAATTAAATTATTTCGAGAATTAGAAAAAATGAATTGTGGTTTTGAATATTGAAATTTTTTTTTTATAAAAATTATTTACGCTAAAATTTATAGACTCTTGACTCACTGTCACGTTGATACATTCTCCGTCCTTCGAGAACAAATAGATCCATATTTTAAGGTCCCCGGAAGGCGCACCGCGAAGTCCATTATTCGAGACGTGATGTCTCTCGAGAACTTCCAAAATTTTTGCCTCCTTGGCCAAATCGGCAGCGGATAATTGATAAAGTTTCGGATAGAGCTTTATGAGATCGCCCACGACTATCGTCTCGGAACGATTCCAATCCTCGGCGCTTTTTTCTCCGGCGTGCATCAACGTTGGTCCCCAAACGGCCGAAATATTTTCCACCGTCATGAGATTCCTCGAGCTCTGCTGGCTCAGGCAGTGAAGATGAGCGAGAATTCGGCGTAGAGTCGCGGCTGAGATGGGCTCGAGATTCGACAATAAATTTCTATACGTCGTTGCTCTCTCGTCATCGTTTGATACATCTAAAAATTAAAAAATATAAGTTCTTTTTATAACAAATTACAGTAAAAAGGAAATTAAATATTCATAATATTTTATCGAATATTTTGAAACGATTTTTTTTATCAAACGTAACATTCTGGTCAATTTTTAAGATAAAACAAATTTCCTTTTCAAGACTATCGAATGGTCAACGTATAAACAGTTTGTAATATAAACATTTGCTTAGTATATAAACATAGAGTTCGTATGCATAAATTTATTGGAACGAATTTATTTACACGATTTCTTTGCCTACCAAAAAATTTCTCGCTAATATTTGTTTTAATTTATATCTTGAATGGAACGAGGTGTCTGTCCAAGAATTTCAACTGGACAACGTAAACACGGCTTATTATATAAATACAGAGCCGCATGGTTTATATAGACCGGAGAATGCACATGTGGCCATTGACCTCACTTTATATACATTGTGCGATCGCGATGCATCGTTCGGAGTAGGACGAACTCAATTGATGCGAACTCTCGTTCTTCCCAGCTACGAGATCGAAAAAAGATATTCCAAAAATGAATCGAAGTGCTATAATTTTTTTTTCGTATTTTTTTAACACTCGAATAAAAATTAGATTTTCATACATTTTTAAATAAACTTTTGTTCGTGCAAAATTTATCATTCTGTTCGGAAAATGATTAAAGAACGAAATGATTCAGAACGAAGAGTTCTGAATGTCACTCGACTCTCAATTTTCAAACAGAGTGTGGCATTGATTAACGAGGAAATTTGTTTAATGACTCGGATAAGTGAAGATGCTTGCACTCGGGATCACGGACATTTCTGTATATGTAACTAAATATTATACGCTTCTTGAAGCTCTCGAGATTGCTCGAAAAGCCATCGCGTTAGCGAGAATTGTGGAGCGACCGCGTAAAAGTGTAGTCGAGCGATACGAGGAAGCGATTACACAATCAATCCAAAGAGAGCGAAAACTTAATGGCTTTTTGATCACGTCAATTAGGCTTTAATTTTTATGGACTCGAATGAAAAAAAAAATTTTTTACTTTGGAATCGAGTCTTGATGAACGCAAGAGCAGGAAATATTTGAAGCTATTGCAAAGGTATTTGTAAAAATTAGTACTTAAATTGTGTAATTTTAATTTTAATGAAGAAAATTCGTAAAATTATAATTTGTACCTGTTGCTCTGCAAAGTGGATCGTGAATCGACGAAGGTAAGAGCGGGGCTGGCAAATCGCGTAGAAATCTTCTCAGGACTGTGGCAACGTCATGTTCGGAATAAGACCCTCTCGTTATTTGAGTCGCCCAAGCATCGCGTCTAAAAGCTTCCAAAAGTCTTGCAACGGCGCTGCTAGATCCACTGCGTCGATAAATTCCCTCTGACATGATTCCTAAAATATGAAAAATAAATTTATTTATAATCTTGTCCTTAAAGAAAATAATTTATAATTAAAAAAAAAAAATTTTTAAAGCTTTGAATACTGGAGTATCGATTAAATTATTTTCTTCTACCGCTCTCGTCACTTCTCAATTTATTTTGGGACAATTTTCACTGCATATCATTATCTTAGTTCCGTTCGCTGTCCATCCAACCGGAACACGCTCCAGAATATTTTTTTATCTCTCAATTGATTTTTAAGATTTGTGTGTTTTTTTTATGATTTTTCGAGATTTTTTGTCGTTTAACATTGACATATGTTTTTTGTGTGAAGTGATATGTGGATTAAGGAAAAATTATTTACTAACCGTGAGCGTAAATAAAATTGATACACTTGTCGAGAACGACGGGGACATTTTCCTGAGTCAATTGTTGTTGATCCAAGCCCGGACCGCAGCTGGTTGCCGCTTGGTGCAGAGCGTGACGCCACGCGGATGCTTCTCTCGTTCCCGGGGCGGCGACGTGAATTGCACCGCTGCCACCGGCATCGACGACGACCACGGGCACATTTCCGCTTCCTGGGCCCTCTTGTTCTCTCAAAACTAAAATTGAAAATTTTAAAAATAAAAAAATAAAAAAAATAAAAATAAACGAAACATCTTACGTGTGAAAATTTGAGATAAAATGATAAAAAATTGTTTCGTTACATTTTCTAAGAATGCCATACAAATTTTTTTAGCGTCATAAAAATGTGTCCAACATTTGCAAAGGTTACACCGTATAGAAATCGTTCACACAGAATGTCACACGAAAAGTCGTAATTTTGAGTAATAAATAATAAATATTTTCACTTTTCCATGATCAAATTTGATAAAATTTTACAAACTCTTATACCATTCAGGAATATTTAAACTAAATTTTAAAAAAATCTGTCGAAATCGATCGTCACGACATAATCACCTTCAAAACATTATTTTTTGGAATTAAAATTCAAAAATTCATCGAGATGCAACCAAGGCGATATGCACTCATAAGTGCAGTTTTATCGAGGCAGCTTGTAGGCCACTTGACTTTTATTAGACGCGAAACTCGTACACAAGGATTGCGAAACTTCAGCACGCACACGAGTCGTATCATTCGAAAGATTGTATATAATAAAGTGTCGGTATATAGTTACGTCGCGGATGATTCACGTAAAAAGCCAACTGTGCAATGAGAGATAAAAAATAGATACTGAATTTTTCTGTTTTTTTTTATCAATTATCTTGGAGAAATTTTATATCATCAGATAGATTTGGGATTGTAAAAAAATGCTGCGATTGTAGTTGACTTACGGATACATCGAGCTTTTCGCAAATCCACGTGCTCGAGCTCGACGGGTTCTAATGATTTCGTGTAGACGAGACTTCGTTGTTGGAGCAAAACCCAAGCCGGAAACCAGGCGCCGGTGACTCCTTCCTGATAAAAAAATTTTCAAATAAAATTACATAAAAATATCTATTAAATTTTTTGCTATTATTAAAAAATGTAGGTCAATGACTTTTTAGGATTATTACGCAGCGCATTAAAAAATTAATTCCACAATCAGATCGTATTTACAAAAGAAATCCGATCACCCAGTTTCTGTTTAACATGTGTTCATTGCCCTTGTTTTAAACGTCGCAATAATAGTGTTACGAAAGTGTAAATAAAATTTCGTATAAATAGACAAACGAGAAATAAACATTTTTCTGCGTACTTTTAAATAAGCCCAGCCGACTCTCGTCAATTCGGACGTGTATTTAGTCGGGAAAACCGATGTCAGCGCTTCGATTATTCTCTGCGCCCAAATTCTACGCTCGGTTATTCCTTTCGCGTAGAAAACGTGAACTGCGGGTCTGCCCTCGCCGCTGACCGCGATACAGTGAACAGTTTCGCCATCGACCATTCTGAAAATTAATTAATTAAATAAATTTTATCAAATTTATAAATAAATAATTAATTGTAATGCAATTATCGATCAATAATTCGAATTTTAGCAATTTTTTATTAAAAATCGGTAGATAAATTGGAAAACTTTAATCGCTAAACCGGAAAAAATAATTTATGAGAAATTAGAAACGTTTGATCGATCGAACGTCGCGAATGTCTCAAATGATCGATGCATGTGCGCGAATGAATTAAAATCTTTTCAACCATTAATTTGATCCAAGGAGATTTCGATTCAGAATAAAATTTTCTTTTATAAATTAAACTCACTTTACGTCCTGGAGTAAATGAACGCTCGTCATGGTGTCGAGATTAACAACTTCCTTGAGAGTTGACATGCTCTTGTCGGTATAAAACGAAATTTTTTGGTCCGCCAGAACAGCCGCCCGCATGACGAGGTCTTTGGCTCTCTCAATTCCAACTCCGGATCTGTAAACGATTCCTCGATGCGTTGCTGGATTTAAAACCTCCTCGAAATCCGGTCTGCTCATGCATTCTTTGCTCGTCGATCGTCTCTTCGCGCCCTCGCTGTTCGCTTCACGATTTCTCGACAGTAATTTCGAGTTTTTCATGAAATTTATGACATTCGGTTTCACGTGGGCAGTCGAGTCGTGACCGAGCTTTTTCAATCTCTGCATCACGCTCGTTCGACGTTCCTCAACTTTACAAACCTGACCACCGTCCTCGGGATTCGCGACACCTTTTTGCGCGTCGGAAATTTTTTTCCCGTCCGGAGGAACGTTCGAAGAATTTTTTCTCGGCGGTACCGCCGGCTGTTTTCTTCTCGCGAGATGCGCCAATTTCGGAAGCAACGCGGGACTTTTCGTGATTACGGACTTTTCAGCGGTTTCCACCATCTCGACCTCGTCGTATTCATTTTTCGGAAGAGAATCGAATCTCTTCGGTGGCAAGGGCGGTCGGTACAGCGAGGACGATCTCTTATCCGAATTATCCGTCGCGATTTCTTCCTCGCGATCCTCATCCTCTTCCTCGACTTCCCGGAGATCGGCGACGCTTCCGCTGCTCGGAGACTCGCTGTTCGCCAGGAGAGTCTCCAGGAGCATGAGATCGTTGCTGTCGCAATTGTTATAAACATTTTCCTCCGTTTTCGCGAAAGGATCAAACTCGAAGAGCAAAGATTTGTTATTTTTCCTGTCCGATGCACTCTCGTTTCTGCTCTCACTTTGATTTTCCTCTAAACTGGAGCTAATTTTACACGGCATCCAATTCTCGTAGAGAGAATTCTGAAGCGACAATTGACTGATGTTCGAAGCGCAGGAAATTCTCTCTCTTATCGGCGCCTCCTCTTCCTCGAGAGTCGAGATCCCGTCGAACTCGTCGTTGAGACTTTCTTCGGACCTCACACCGGCTATCGTGTCGTAAAAAGTCCAGGAATCCGATCTCAGCAGTTTTTTACTCGACTCCTCCCTCTGGGAGTTCTCCAAGCTGGATTTCGCTGGAGTGGAAGTCGTCGGGTCGCTGTAGTGAGAGGAATCGCTCTCTCGTCGTTCCTGCGCGAAACTCAACTGATCGAAAGTCTCCGCTTCGGGAAAGTAGTGTTCGAAGAGAGCGCGATCCTCCGCGGACATGCTGGTCGAGCTCAGGGTGTCGTATCGCGAGCTATGGCCGGATGTGACAGATTGGAGCTCGTCGTAAATGGATTCGTCGGGAAGCGGAGGCGGCGGATACACGGGTGGTGGAGGACTGTATCGCACGCCTGTCGATGACAAATCCTCCTCGTTCCTCACGCTCTTCAGATTACTCTCCAAAGGACTGTAGAAAGAGAGTTTGCTAAAAATATCGTTGCAAACCGGCATGGAAACGCAGCGATCTTCCTCCTTGTCGATTTTCCCGTCGACCTGGGACTCTTGATTCTCGTCGCTGTTGAGCGAAGTCAATCGTCGAGTCAGCAAATTTTTCACCGATTTTTCCAGGCGTATGCTCGCGTTTCGCGTGCTCGAAATCACAGCTTTTCCCTTCACCGTCATTTTCTCCGATATCTCGTCCTTGAGCTGCCTCGAGGTGGTTCCGAGATTCTTGAAGAATTCGGAACTGTGTCGAGTTTCCCCGGAGGAACTGCTGCTCGAGGATTTTTGCTCCTCGCCGGATTTTATCGAATCCCCGCTCGGAGATATCGATCTCCGGGGCTCGTCGATTTTCAGCATCGTCGGCGGATGAAGATGTGATCGCGGCGCTGGGACTGGACGGTCTCGAATCAACGAACGAGGCTTCGGAATCGGCTTCACCGCTTCCATCGCGAGCTCAATTCTTTTTCCGGTTTAGCAATTTTTGTTCGTCAGCTGAAATTAAATCCTCGTTCTTATTTCTTCTTTTGTTTTTTTTTCCTTTCATTTTTCTTTCTCAGCAAATTCTTTCTTTTCGTTTGTCTCGTTAGCATTTTTTTTTAACTATAAAAAATTCTAGCGATAAAAATACTAAGAAAATGAACAATGAGCGCAACACGTAGCCTCGGAGGAATGACGCGTTTTAATCGCGGCTCGTTGGTCCAGCCGGTATGTGATTCACTTCTCCGTGACTACAGACAGCGAAACTCCGAGGTACGAATCGTGACTCGATCAAAAAAAAACGAGAAGAGAGGAAAAAAGTGAAGAGATCTTTCCAATATCTATATGTGCACACACGTTTTTTTTTCATTATAACGGTTCTTCTGGAAACGAGAACGATAAAGCTTTCAGTGCGTTAGTTCGCTCGTTATCAATTTTTAGATAAAAACGTGATGCATTTATTCACGGACGATGTACCGCTTTCATTCGGAGCAAACGTAATTGTATCGATAATATTTGTAAAGGAAAATCACGTAGCGTAGAGATTAGATGAAGAAAAATATTTAATATTTTTAATATTGATTTGATACACAAATTTATCATTTCATATAGAATAAATATACGAAGCAGTTTAAAAAATATTTTGTTCACTTTTTTGGATATTATTATTTATTATAGATACTATTTGCGGAGAAAAATTGCAGTTTGTAAATAAATTTTTAAATAATTTTTATAACGATGCAAAATGTTATTTAAAAGTTTATTTTAAATAAAAATGAATTTTAGAGCGCTTAAAAAATATCAAACAATTTTTGTTATTGTTTAAATCCACGTGTTTGTTTTTATAAAAAAGGTTCTCTCGTGGCAGGGATCGGATAATGTTTTATTAATGAGGAAAAGAAGATAAAATGTGACTCACTTGTCCTGAACGGATACGAATATTTCGGAGTTTGTTTGTCGAAGAATTTCCGTTGCTTCAAAAATTGTAGTCACTCGTTGATGTATTTCGACGGATTTTCTTTGACACGTAGGTGCGAGAGATAAAAATATTGTATCAAAAAAAAATCAGCTGACACCTCTCGCGGGTTCGATGGCTGGCGAGAGACGTCATGGGTCAGGGACCCACCTGGTCTCGTCAGCTTGGAGTCGATGCCACTGGAACGTTGTCACCGATCGTTTCAGCCATCATCGAGCGAACTTTCTTTTACGCAGGAATCACAAACAAATCCTGGCTAACCGCACGGAAAAAAACTTGCCGATTTCAAAATGGCGAAGCAAAAAAATCGACGGGGGCGAATACACATCGCGAAGAAATCGTTTCTTCGATGAGGTATAAAAACGACGAAACTTCAAAATCGTTCACACATATGAGACACAAAAATCTCCGGAAAAATTGCAATGAAAATGTTTTAAACTTAACATTAACGAGGATAATTTTTAATATTTTTACTAAACATTTTCATCAAAAAATTGTTATTATTCTTGTAGGAATAAATACGTCGCGCACTCGAATTTTATTTTGTTTTCTTTCGTTCAAAACTATTTTTACGACGATAAGATAATCCTCGACGGCTCGCCTCAACGGGACTGCCTAGCCTCGTAGGCTGAGCGGAGGTACGAGCTTCGAGTTTCGCCCGAGAACATCGTCAGCTCCGGCTCTCTTTGTTTCTTCTGTCTTTTTTCATATTTCACAGTCTCGCATTCGTTCTCTCTTTTTCCCTTGCTACGTACGCTCGTCTTTTCACTCCGGCTTATACGACTCCCACCCGAAGCAACACGTTTCGTACCCCTACTCTTCCAATCCCCACTACTCATTGCTGTGTCTCTCTATATCTGTATGAATACACAGCTGTCTGTTCATCCGAAACTCCTGGAGTTTTGCTCCCCACTGGCCGATTTTACGCTGCGTAATTTTGCGTGTTCTGAATGTCGAATTTGAAATATTTTCGCACAAATTTGTCAAAAATTGCACGTGAATTCATTTTTACTGTTTTACGAATATATTCCTTCTGATATTATTTTTCCTTTAGTGAATCGCTGTAATTGGAGAATCATGTCAAACAACAAATGTTTATTGTTTCCACAAAAAATTATAAATTTTAAAAATTACTGAAAAATGTATCCATTTTTAAATAATTTTTTCAAATCGTGACTTTTACAATAAAAGAAAATTGCAAAGCGCGTTCCTTTGACATTAGTACAATAAAAATACATGAAATAAATCACGAAAAAATAACATAGCTCAAATAATAAAAAAAGATAAAGAATTATATTGAAAGGATTGTTAAGATAAAAGTGAACTTCTGATCCATGATTCTGATTGATGGATGATTTTATTTTGTTTTTGTGGATAAATTGAAGTGTTCATATGTCAATTGTTTGACGTATACTTCAAAAATGATTAATTACAGCAAAGTTCAGTAAATAACTAAAAAATTATCCTCTCTCGAAATAATCTTGTAAACTTCCGTTGCAGCTCCAAAATAAAATAAATTATAAACAAATAACAAATTAATAATAAGAAAAAAAATCCTTTGTAATTGAATATTGTGAGACGAAAATTTTTTTTCGTGTTGTTTTTCGTGTTGTCTCTCCCATTGTACCACTTAATAATATTTTTCAATCGATCTATAAAATAATAGGAACTTTCCTAACAATTAATCCGTGACTGAAAAGAAGTCGATTTAGTTCAGAAGAAATATTTTAAGAGACAATTGACCTCAACGAATTGTACGCTTCGCCAGACTTCGGTGAGTCATTCGTTTTGCTGAGATCAGCCGGCATTATTATTTATCCGGTCATATGAGGGACAATCCAATTGACGATTAACACGAAGGAATTTTTGAAAATATAATTTTTTGGGGAGAGAAACAAAATCGTATACTTTTTTAGAAGCGAGGACAATAAAAAGCGATGGATTTATTTCAATGAAATTTTTATTACCTTCAAATCGTTACGACCAAAGTCGAATGGTGACTTTGACGCTTACAAACGGGGTGAAACGAGTCTTTTCCCTGTGAAGAATATACATTTTTATATTTATATTTATTTATATTTTTAAATGCACAACGCCGGATTCTGAACTGCCTAGCTTGCGATAAACAACCAACGATGATGCAAATATCAGAAAATCGGATTTAGGAAGCAAGAACTTTAAAATCGACAGAAAATTTTTTATTGAACATCGTTGTCTAATTTATTTAATTTCTTACTGAAAAAAAAGATAATTTTTCTGTAATTGTTATGAAACTCGGCAGAGAATCCGCGCTCGCTCAATTTTATTCGCAAACGATCCGGCAAGAGGTATCTTAAATCACAATGGCGACGACAATTTATTTTACTTCGTTTTTTTTCGTATTCGCTATACTTTTTTCTGTTACGTTCATTTCTTTCGTATACTCAGGAAGAAGCGTGCATGCGTTCGCGATCACAGATGCGATAACGATTAAATTAATAATCTGGAAAAATCGAAAACATTTTTAATCGCAGCCTCGCTTCTTCATCGTCAATATTATATTCTGTTTTTCAACTATTCGTTTTAAAATGTAATTCATATCGATGCTGTCAAAGCGAGAACACTGGACACAGGAATTCACTGAAATTATCAACTTGTGAATATTTTTTCGCTGCTTTTTTAGGAGAGAGAAAAAGATTTGAAAAGTTTAAATAAACGATCTGGCACATTCACACTCATACGTATATCTACACTTAAATGTACATATATATATAATATATATTTAATTCAATAATAATATATAATATTTGTATAATTCAATAATAATATTTATGGTAAATATGTAGAGCAGGATTTCGTCTTCACTTTGACACGAATAAAAATTGATTTTTTGGCCTCAATCGTTCACTACGAGCGGAAAATTATTTTTTTTCTATATTTCTTAAAAGCAGGACGACACGACCCTGAAAAAATTGTCCGGTTAAAAAAAAGGATAATTATTTTCGTTGAGCGTTGAAAAAGGAATGTTGAATCAATTAATAAATTCTTTTCTCGTTTGGCAAATCTTTCGGAGTCGTTTTTTCTCTTTTGTACTTGTTCTCGTGCTTCTTCTCTTCGCTATTCGTTTTTTTAAGGGTTTCTTTAAATGTCTGTTTGTGTTTATGTGCGTTTGAATGGGAAGCGCGGAAATTGTCGTCCCGGCAGGAATAGACCGAAATTCTCGTGAAAATTTGTCGTTGATTATCGTTCGGAACGTAATTAGGACACGAATATTTAAAAATTGCTCGCCTCGTTCGATTTTACAACTAATTTATATTAATATCAATAATAGTGTCGTTATTATTATTTATTTCAATTTTTTTTCATTCAATATATTCTCGATAACGATCGCGTAGAAAGATCGTTGTTTAGTTTTTTTATTTTTTTCGTAATTTTCGTTAATAGCAAATATATTATCACATTTAGATTGTTATTAATTCTTAAGACGCGCTTTAGGATTTTCCGTGAAATGAGAGAGACCGCAGAACAAATTTCGTATCAGATTTTTCATCGAGATTATTGATCGAAATTTTGAGTTCTTTTTTTTTCTCACCCTCAGGAAGGATACGAAATTTGTTCCGGAAAATCCGTGGCCCCGAGAGTGCCGCGAATGTTTCGACGAATAATTGTAATATCGTAATATTATTAAATATAGAGAATTGGCACTAGTGAATCCACCACGACTTATTTTATAATTTTATTGAAAAAGAGATCGCGACCGAAACTCGGGACCGCCCTCTCGTCTCTCCCTCGTCATTTCTCTCTCTTTCTCCTTCCCCTTAACCAAGAAACATTAATTCAATGCATTTTAATGTTTACGTTTAAGACACTTATGATCTACGGCAAAAATTCAACAGTTAAAAGACTTTATCGTTAACAATATCTTTCATGTCTTTTTTTTTATCTTCACTCAACTCGCCCCATTTTCTCTCTCGAATCGACGCAAGAAAAAAAAAGTTTTTCGTATACCAGAAGCGTCATTGCATTATCGTTAATATTGTTGTTGTTGTTATTATTACTTTTATCACAAATACGCGAAATAAATGCTCTCGTTCCCATTCTTCGCTTTTTTTCCCATTTTCTCGTTTTCTCTTCTCATATTTTTTTGCTGTTTTAATTTTTTTTTCTATATTTATAAAAATCACCACGAAATCCCAGCACGAATAAAATCCATCGTAAATATAAAATATTCCATTCGTAATTGTTCCAATGTATATAAAAAAGCAAGAAAGTATATATACTATACATATACATATATATTAGATAAATAGGCGTTCCAGCGAGGAAACAAATTATCCTATTAGTAATAACAACATTTTTTTTTCGTTTTGTCCTTAATCGTAACAATACCGATCATTATTGAAAGTGAGAAAAATCGATCGATGATTTTCAAGTGATCTTCCATTAATTTTTATTTTACTTCAGAACGAAACGATATCACACCGAACTTTTTAAAAATTTGTCCCCAGAAGTCGACCAATTTTTTTTTACAATCGCTCTCTTTTTCCGATCAATGCAATATCGATGTTTGAAAATCGTCGATCGATCGTGTAAATTTCAATACATTAAAAATTGACACACATTTATGTATATTGAGTAATTCTCTTGTCTCCTTGTCGTTTCTCGTCTAGCTAATTTTTTTCTGCATTTCTTTTTTTTTCGCTATCACCGGACGACGATAAATGAGGAATATCTCATCGGCACCGATTCGAAGAAACGCAAGCCGTGCATATCTCTCGCTATGTACGATCACTATGGGCGGAAATATTCATTGAGACAACGATGATAATCTAGGCTTCATGTAATTTCAATGAAAAAAGGGAAAAGAGGATTTTTTTATAGTCGCACGTCGATAACGACGTTTAGTAACAATTTTATTTGTAGTCACTTTAGTCAAGAGGAATACCGAATTATCGAAGAATCAATACGCAAAATAGCACCATGTATATTTCGTTTTTTTTTCTTTAATTTTCCGACCGCCAGAGCCCTTTCCTATTTTACGTTTTTAACGATTCGACCATCGGCGAATCTCTTATCAATCTCAGTCTTTCGATTCACAAGTTCGTAGAAATATTTACAATTATACTTGTGTACTTTCGATTTGAAATTTTTTGTCAATTTTCGCATCTTCGTTCTTTTTCTTTCCCTTCGTCACCAACGAAAACCGAATTCGTACGATTGCTTTAAATGTATTATCACAAATGAATTAAATACAAGATAAAATTTAATCTAATTTCATTGAATGAAAATTACGTTCTGAGGACTCTGGCTCGGTTTGCAGATTCGCAGTCTTTCGTTCACGAACAATCGCCTCCTCTCAATTTTTTTCCTCATTCCCTCGTTATTAGTTACTATTGCATCACTTTGTCTGAAAAAAGACGCACCTTCAATTAAATTCGTCAGTCTTTCTCCGCTAAATTAATTAAATATAAATCAAGAAAAAATCAGTCTACGGTATTTAGCACCATTCCTCCGAATTTTCTACCCTCGTAATTTTTACGTTTATTCATTGTTTTTACTCGTTGCCTCGAATAAAATTCACTTCGATGTATTGCTCGGTCTTGAGAGGACCGTCGATAAAAGGATAAAAATAAGAAGACGAATTTTCGTGTTTGCTCTCGAGTGATCTAAAACCCGGGATTTTGCAGTTTGAAATATTTGCTGGAAAATCGGAAGGTTAAGTGACATCAACAATCGATAAGTAAAACGTACACGTCTAAACGACACACTAACTTTCCGTGGAAGACTACCTTTAAAACACGAGAATTTAAATGCGTATGTAATTATTTTTGTAAATGTTGGCAGGAAAATTCGGAATTTGGACTCGATTTGTTTTTCTTCCATTGTGTTATTTTTGAGCCTGAAAATTGAAATTTTCGGATTTTCCTGCGTATTTACGTGCCTTGAAAACTTCGAGGACTTTCCTATCATAGAGACTCGCTTGATTCGTTATTACGCCTAATTATAACGAGAATAAACGAGAGTAAAAAGACCACTCGGCATTTCTTAAAGTCTTATCGTTACAGAATAATTAATTTCTTTCATTTCTCTTTTCTCTTTACGACTTTTACGACGCGTTGAGGTGTTTCGTCGTGGACGGTCTTTCCGGAAATACGGAAAATTTTCGAGAATTGTCTTCCTTTACGTTTTTTCCTATTTTGTTTTCCTGTTGTCCGCTTCGTTGAAAAAACTGTTACCGGAGATTTTAAGGACGTTCAGTTGGTCGTCCCCGATTCCGAGGACGGTGACGAGGGCGGAGTCTGGACAAGGGTCGGCGAGGACTCGCTTCCTATCGACGAAGAGTCTATCAGCATTCCACGCGGACTGAACGTGTCGCAGTAGAGATTTTCCTTCTTGTGAACTCGACGAACGTGGCTACGAAGATTGTCGCGACGCGCGCTCCTGTAAGCGCAGTGAGGACACAGGTGAGGCTTCTCCCCCGTGTGCATTCGACGATGTTGAATTAACTGCAAAAATAAAAATAAAATGTTAAATAACATTTTTATCTTTTTATATTTAAAAAATTCGACTCTTGTGAATATTTAGAACATTTTTTACGAATTCTAAGGCAAATTTTATGGAAAAATTGAACATTTTTATCTACTATGATTTTTTAACCTTTTAATTATTTTTTAACCTTTTTTAGCTGAACGGTTCTGAAGACGCAAATGTCACAGCAAAAATATCTATCGTCCCGGTGCCTTCTCATGTGTCTGCTAAGATCGACCTCCGAGGATCTGTCAGCTCCGCAAACCGCGCAGCTCACTCGGGTCTCCGGTGCGCTTCCTCTCGCGTGCGCTCGAAGGTGTCGTTGGAAAGCTTTTTCTATCGTGCAAGCATACGAGCACAGAGAACATCTGTACTCCTCTCGTTCGTACCTACAAATCAATTTTATTAATTAAAAAAATTATAATTTTTAAAATTTATTAAATGTCTAGAAGTAAATGTGTGCTTCAGTAATTAATTGTTAAAAAAAAATTGAGTACCTATACCTGACGCGTTGCAAGGCAAGACTTCTTTTTTTTCCCGTTGGCGTCATCCCCTGGGACACGTGGGCCGCGACGTGACTTTCCATCTCGCACCGACTGCTGCTCGTGAATTCGCACCCGGAGGACGGACATCGGCGTGAGCTCGAAGACTCGGAACTCGAGGAACCTGGATGGGATTCTAAAATATGTTTTCTCAGAGCTGGTCTCGTAGGGGCGATCGTGTCGCAAGTTCCGCAGGAATAACCCCCGGGAGTCCCCGCGACCGGACTACTGCCTCTCGACCTGAAACATTTTTTATTTTTTATAATTCATTGATTTTTTCATTTCTTTGCCTATAAGAAGAAAATATTATATTTAGGAATTATATTTATTTACTTTTCGGTGTAAGAAGAATCGTCGCTTTCGGATTCGCTGTCGGACGGCATATTCGGCACTTCGCTGGCCTCGAGAGCTGCAGCAGCCGCGGAAAGTCTTCCCAGCATCGCGGTGTAAGCGCTCAGGACCCAGCCATTCAGAACTGGGGTCATTGCTTCTTCCTAAGAGAGAAAGTGGAATAAAAATGAGAATAAGATTAATAAAAAACAATTTCACTTTTAAATTTTTTATCTACTTTTTTCTTATTATACAAACAATTTATAAAAGTAACTTTCTATTTTGCCGCGAAAATGAACAAAAAATTATTTACTCTCTTCTTCAAATTTTATTTCAGTTATTTATTAGATAAATAAATAAAAAATGAAAAGAAAATTACTTGAAATTTCATATGCTGTTTTTTAGCTTTTTTATATTACATCAATAAAGGTTTTTGTTTATTATTTAGGATTCTAAAAATGGCACAATTTCTGACCTTATCCAGTCCGAGTGCAGCAATGGGATCAGGCACGAACTTTGGTGAAAAATTGTTATTTGCCGATTGTTGGGAACTGTCAGACGAGCTTTCATCCTCGAGTTCCTCATTCTCGTTCGTGGAGCCGTTGGGCACAGAAATTTGCGACTGATTTTCGTTCTCATCGTCCTCGTAATCGTCAGCTTTCTCGTTGCTCTCGTTCTCCTCCGTCCGATTGAGATTCGCAGCGGAATCTTCGTTCTCCTCCGTCTGGGACTTGGATTTGTTGCTGAGGTCCTCGCTCTCGTCGGAATTGACGATCGGCGAGGATTTCACCGTCAGCTCCATCGGTCGACAGGACGAATCGACGCCCGGGAAGAACGGAGGTTGCAGGGCGCCCAGGGCGAATGCTACCCTCGGCAGTATATTCGACGCGTTCGGTGGCAAAATCGGGTGACGGCGAGGGAGCCGCGGATCGGCCCAAAGTCCACCCGCGGCGTGTAGACCCCAGATCCCATATTCCATCTGAAAAAAAAAATATTCTGTTGAAAATACAATAAAAAATAAATAACTTTTAAATAAAACAGAATAAAAATATAAATATTAATTCCATTAAAAATAAACTGAATCTTCTAATTGAAAAAAAATCAGGTCTTGATCATTTTCATGATCTTCCGATTTTCAATCATATAAAATGGAAATTCGATCAAATTACAAATAGAATAAAATATGACATATCAATTATTAAAAATAACCGAAGAAAATCGATAAAAAATTGATAATGAAAAAATATAAAATTTCGAAAAATGTGGAGATGAAAAATACGACACGAGTTAGCGAATTCTCGAGCGTTATCTCTTTGATGGTCGGCGTGTGTTTCGGCATAGCGTTCGCGGTGTGGATATCGGAAGTCGAGAGGAAGTGCTCAACGGATATCGGGAGATGCATGTCCGCGCTTGTGTGCGACTTCTTCGCGTTTGTATATTTTCATACAGAGGAATGTACATATCCGGATGGGGTAGAGACCATTGTTCTCTCTCCCTCGCAGCTCGATCATTCCGTCTCCTTTTTATATTTCCCTTGTCCTAGGACCTTCCTCCTCCTCCTCCTTCCTCGCTCTATCTTTTCCTCCCTTTTTCCGCGCTCGATCTCTCTCTCCCGCGACCCAGCCACCGCTGATCCCTAGGCCGCGGTTCAACCCCCGCTTTCAACCCTCGCACGAATCGATTTGTTATTGTTTTTGTGTCTGCGGTTGTAGGCGACGGAGCATCGGGACACTCGCAGGGAAAGGGAGGACAAAATATATCGCTGAATTTCCTGTGCGCGCGCGGACACCGAAAGAAGGGTTTACACCCTTCCACCCTACCTCCCACACCAAATAATCCTTCTATCGCTAATTGACCGTGTTTTATCAATGTGCGTCAATGCAATTTTATTCCCATTAGATAACAATTTTTTAATCACCCCTCGTCAAAAAAAAATCTTCATTACAATCAACGATCTGTCAAAATTATTAATTCGCGATTTTGTATGAAAGATTGTACGACAGAATTTATTTTAATCTACATAAAAAAATATAATGTCAAAAATTTCTATATAAAAGGAATGACCAAAAATGATGAAAATTCTATTTTTTAATTTTAAGTCTCAAAAATTATGAGATAGAATATTGAAAAAGTGAGAGAATCAAAAATGAGGATAAAAATTGATAATAATAATCGAAAGATGAAAATGAGTTTAGAGGGTGGGAACGTAAGGTGCGAGCTCGACTCGTCGTTCTTGACAGGTGACAAGCGATTGGACCACTGACGTCACACAGATCACTGGGCGAACCGCGTGCACACGGACACAATTGCGTGTTCGCGTAAGTGTACCTGCGTGCACGGAGCCAAATATTCGTGTGAGCAACGGATAAACGTGTACACACGGTACTGCACGCATGATCACACGCTCGACACATTCACGCATTCGTAGACTCCCCGTCCGACCGAAAGCGTCACCCTTCACTCGAAACGTCGACCGAAACGCCAAAGAAACGTGATGAGATGCGAAGACTCCGAGGAGAAAAAAAAGCTCAAAGGATCTCCGGGATAATAAAAAAAGCTCACGTGAAAGTGGGATCTAAAACAAAGAGAATGGGATTGAAAAAAATGAGAATAAACGAAAAATGAGATTAAAAAAAAATGGAGAAAAAGGCTTGAGAAAAGAGCTGATATTTACGTGCCGACCGGCCGATAGCCTCGCGACGCCTCTATCTGGTTACCATTACACTCGGATGTATGAAATGCTCCAACATACACCATCCCCCCACAATAGCCCTATTTATGATTGGGCAAAATTGCTTTCCATGCGCAGAATAAAATGGCGTGGCGGAAAAATCGTTTCGAAATGGTCGTATGTCCGTCCTTGTCTCCTCGCGTCTTCCTTTTTCCGGGATAACGAAATTTTCGCTCGTTCGTTCCTCGGGGCTTGTTCCTTTCTCTCCTCTGAAAAATTGTTCGTCCTCGAGCTCTTCTCATTGGTCTGCAAACATTTTTTCTCCTCGTCGTCCTTTCCCATATTTCGCATCGTTCCAGCGAGAAAGCTGCAAAAATTTGGGAAAAATTGAATATGGCGAGCGCAAGGTTTGTACATGCGCGAGTTTAGGGATCGCCCGGTGACGGGGAAGTGGTAATACTCGTTGAGAGTTTGCGCATACGTGAACACTGGAAAATAGAATCTTTCCGCTCTCCTTTCCTCTCCCAAGTCCAATTGTAACGAGGGCACTTTCGATCCTGGACGGAGAATAATTAATCATCGCGTTTTCGGGATTTTACGGATTCTCCTCTGACCCAAAGTGTCTGCGAATTGCCTTTCAATTAATCGATAGAAATATATTTTTCGTTACTGAGATTCGGGTATAATGTTTTTAACAGATAGAATTCATTTCACACTTTGTATAAAAAAATTAATAAATAAAATTTTAAATATTATATTTGTGGTCATTAAAAAAAATGAGTCATTCTATCATATAGTTCCAGGACCCATGTTTGGACGTGCCATCGTCAACGCACACGCGCCTTCTTTCAGACAACGGATTTGCAGCTGTTCTAACGCCTCGCCGCATCTGAAACAATTTTTTTATAATAAAATTTTCGGTAGATGTTGTGATATTAATTTCAGATTGGTGATTACTTAGTGGAAAAAAATACCTCTTAGAGTAATCCTGTATTTCGCTATAAGTCTTATTGAATTCCTGAATACTTTTTCCAGTGTTCACCAATGCATCTCGTTTCAACCCAATTGCCTTGTTAATAGCATACAACAGAGATGCACACTTTTCCAATTGTTCTCTCAATTTTACCATTTCCTCTTCAGTTTCAGGAATAATTATGTTGCTGCATTTTAAGACGTCGAGATTCTCGAGTAGTAATTGTAATTCAGTCAGTGTGCTTGATACTTTACCATTAAAGTCACCTAGAAAAAAAAGAGGACACTATGAACAAATGATTTTTAAAAATTTCTTTTTAAGATGTGTTAATTTTCAAAGTGAACATGATAACGATTTTTTCTACAAGTATTATTAGAACTTGTTTTCAAATTTTCATCCTATTTATTTAATACTTCGGCAAGAAAGATAAAAAATTTTGGAATGAATAGTACTTTGGAATTATTGAATGTCTAAGAATATTGTTTCCAATTTTCATTACAGTTTCATCATCTTTAAATTTTCTATATATTATAATGTCTTTGCCAGTATTGTGCTATCGAAACTTCTAAAACTTTTTTACCTAGACAGGCTTTGATCTCGTTCAGTTGTTCATTCAGACTGTCCTGCAAATCAATGAGTTTTTTCAATTCTTTTTCTCTCAACTGTGTCTCGCACAATTCCCTTTTTACTGAACTTTCTTCTTTCATCAAAGAAGCCAGTTGGATCACAACCGTTTTCTCCATTTCCTTTGTTTTTTTCTTCATCAGAATTTTGATCATCTCAGTCTGAAGATATTTATTGTACAAGGATTTGAGCTCTACATCTTTATTTCCTTGTTCGACCTTTTTATCATTTTCTATCACAGTCATATTCGGAAACATGGATTGTCTTGTAAAAGGCAAACGACGATTGGCGCTTACGGATGGGACTGGAAAGAAAGAAAATGTTGTTAAACCTAATAAAATACTATTCTCATAGTAATATACAATAATAAATAAGGTTCATGCTATAAATATTTTGTTTTGAGAACGATCTAAAAAATTATTTCATGACGAATTAAACTATCTTGAACTGAATTTTATTTTACTAAATCGAAAGATTAGAAAATTGTGAACCTGCGATGGAGATATCTGCAGAAGCCATGGTTGCCCTTACATTGATCCTAAAAAAGTAATTAAAATTATAAGAGAATGAAACTCAATCTTATGCATGCTTCACTCATTTATTCATTTTTTTATAATTGTGATGATTAAAAACATTTAAAACATACTTGTTGGGCCTCCTTGACTGTGGAGTGACTGGAGTTCTTTTCGACATTTTTGAAGATCTTCTGACGAACAAAATATCATTCAATATTCTATGTAATGTTTAAAAATAAATTATGTCAAGAATCGTAGAAATGTGTTCAGAAAATAAATGTTATTTGATTTTCTGACATTTGAAGTGTTGGTCAGAAGCACCAATGTTTTTGTTGTGAGACTTCACATGTTAACCAATCAGCGTTAATCCCGCGTTTTGAACGGCGATTCGACCTCCGCGAAGTTAGCATCAAAATGTACACCCATAAAATTTATTTTTGAAAAGAAAATCATTTGAAAAGATTTGAAATGAAAGAAAAAAGGCTTTTGAAATGTATTTTTGCCATAAATTCGTTTGTGAGTTTTTTCTGTATCGAATAATTTTATTTTATAAATAGATTTGACTCAGTCGTTACTGCAGATAACTGCAGTACCGATACCGTAGATAACATTGCATGTACACTACGGAAACTGTATTTTTATTTTTCAAACAATTTTCCTCTTGTTTTAATTTTTATTATTATTCAAGGATTTAATAATGAATTGCATACGAATGGTTTATGAAATATAAATTTTACTCATCATTTTTATTTTTATTCAACATTTACAATTATATGCTGAATTTTCTTACGCATACAACAAGGCCAAATTCAATTAAAAATACTAAGTCGTATCTTAAAGTTTATTCATTAACACCCTGTAAAATTGATTAGAATCTTGTCTAGAGATATTAATTTAAATTCGTATAGTAAAACATAATTACGAATTTCAATGGCAAAATGTAGAGAAATACAAAAAAATTAAATAAGATTAACTAATAAAAAAATTGAGCACGAAGTTTTGAAATTATCAGAGACCGTCGTTTAAGGAATGAGTGCATTTTGGTCATTCGCTAAAGAGCCGGAAAACTAATCCTTCATATTCAAACATCCGATAACGTCATCAGTAATTATAACAATTACGTTTAAAGACATAGATTACACTTCGATAAAATTCAAAAATATAAATATTTACAATTACGGCAATTTTGACCCTCATCTGCATTTTTGTGAGCTCTCAATAAAAAATATTCGGCAGATCTTTCTTTCTGTAATCCGACGAACCATTAGTGAGGAAAAACGTTACCTACGAAATCTTACCCACTAAATAGGAATTCTATCTTCGTGGAAATTCACATTCACCTCTTCGATAAAATTATCTCTTTGGCCATAATTTGGCAAATAAAAAAAAGCTTTCACCGTGAAGCTATCAGCTTCCATCGAAGCAATACGTAAGCCATGTATCTCGTTACTAAAAGAATAATACACAGCGCCAAAACGTCCCACCAGAATTGGTCACCGCTCATGCCAATCTCGTCCATGAATTTAGTCGGATATTTGTAATGACAGTACCCCTCGTCGCATTCCAGAGTTTTCCGGTTAAGTCCATAGATAGCACCGATCATCCTAATAAGATAAATTCACAAATTAAAATTATAATGAAAAAAATGAAATATCTTGAAAATAAGTAAATTATAAAAAATATTTATAATAATTCCTCTTAGAAAATTTTATTATAAAAATTTTTTAAAAATGTTTTCACTATTATGGAGTACTAAAATTTACCCTTCAAGACCGTATCGAAGATAACTGATGTAACTGCCCCATTTTAAATAACCCGGCAAATCTTTCAGTGAGACTCCAAAACCAGCGAACATCATGACTGGTACGGAAAGCGTGGGTCCAACGAAAGTGCCATTCTGCGAACGAAATTTGTTTTATATTATTTATTGATTACTCAAAATATTATTTACTGATTTACAAGATCAGTTTATTTGATGACTTGAATGATTAATTATTTTGATTGATATTTTTGCAGAAACTTACGACAACGTTGAAGACAGCACCGATCATAAGACCAAAACTCTGGGCGACGAACGAGACTAGCATGCTTATTGTAAAGAACATTGAAAATCTCGTCATTTCAAGAGGCTGACATGACATAAAATAAATAATAATGGTAAAGATGAGGCAGCATAATACGGACACCGGAATATCGATCACAGTTATTGAAGTGTAAAACATTTTTAGGCTGTACCATCTGTTAAAATGTTCTTTTTTAAGAATGCTCATTTCCATTGGAACTGAAAGTGAAATAAAGCAAAATTATTAATTAAGTACAAAAATTTTAAAAAATTTATTTTTAGTTAAACGATTAATTAATTTGTTTATAATTACATGTGAGGATGGTAAGCATCATCGTCGTCATCATATGATGCATCAAAACAGTAAATAGAAGATTATAATTATCGAGAACTCTTGATCCTCGTTTTCCTGATTCCATAAAGACAGCACCCAGCATCAATCCTGTACAGATACTGACCATTATTCGCATATGTGTCAGCGTCTAAAAAAATTAAATTAACACAAATTATGTAATATACAAAATAAATAAAACTGAAACACAAATCGTTATAAAATTCATTAAAGATCTTCATGGATGACTTGTTGTGATTGAATATTTTGATAATTAAAAAAAATTGAAAAATTCAGAATAAGCAGTACGTATGCAAATACGAATATCTACAAATACTATTAATAAATGTTGTTTTTAATATATTTTATACTATAAAAAATGAAAATAAGAAGATGCGAGTGATGAGAATTCGAATTAAATATTTTTCATAAAATTTCATACAGGTTTTTATTCTTAGGTTTTATTTATTGTCTGGTACTCACTGAGTCTCTCAAAACCTTGATGTAGCCTCGCCAGAGAAGAACTTTGAGTTGGTGAAGCGGCGACGTCGCTTGCAGAGCTCTGTGCCTTGACTTCTGAGCTGTAGCAGGTCCGTTTACTGAAAAATTACATAAATTAATCATTTAGTAAATTAGGGCTAGTTTTAAAATATCTCGATAAATAATTTTTTTTAAATAAATAATTGCTTACCTTTCCATTCTCTGGAATCCATTATCGCCATCGAATTCGTCAGCCATTGAACGCTCTTACCATTGCTCGTACTCGCGACCAACGTCTCGATTTTGTCATCACCGTATTCGCCACAAGCCAGTTCAATAACTGCAAAAATTATAGATTATGTTTTTTTATTTAATTCATTTTATTGCAAATTTTATAGAATTCAAAAATAAATTACTGTAATCAGCCGGATTGTGATACATCGGACAAGGAAGTTTAACACTTTCGAGATAAGGGACCAGTAAACTCGTAGCACCTTGGTACAAGCAATCGCCTTTAGATAAAACGTAAACCTGAAATTCGACATTTAATAATCATCAATTTTTTTACATACAGAATTTTACCAAAAAATCATAATTAAAATTATTAATTTTTTAAAATGAAAACAATAATTTGACTTTTTATTCAATAAAAATATCAATTAAAAACGATTATAATTATTAATTTAGCAATTTTTTTTAAATAGAAAAATGTACGATCAGAATAAATATTTGGAAATATCTTGCCTGATCAAAAAGTTGGAAAAGCGAGGCGCTCGGTTGATGAATCGTACAAACTATCGTTCTTCCCTGACGTGCTAGTATTTTGAGCAAATTGACAACTTGCATACAGGAAGAACTGTCAAGACCGGTTGTTGGCTCGTCTAGGAACATCACGGTTGGATTGTTCACCAATTCCAGTGCTATCGACATTCTCTTTTTTTGACCTCCGCTCAGTCTTTCCGCTCTCGTGTTCGCGTGCTCTTGGAGGCCGAGTGTCGTCAGAATTTCTTTTATCTGTCAATTTCAATCAATTTTCACGTTTACGAAAAAAAAATGAAAAAAACAAGAAAAAATTTCGGCTGATTTTTGTGAGTCAATATTTAAAGATTTTGATAAAAAATGTGTAAAATAGTTCTAACTCACTATTGATATCTTTTTGCTCTTTGCAGTGTCAGTTCCAAGTTTTAAATCCGCTGAAACTCTCATATTTTCTTGAACAGTCAAAAGTGGCTGAAGTCGATCGTCTTGGGTGATATACGCGCTAGATCTAAAATTTAATCCAGATGAATTTATTAACTAAATAACAATAAAAATAATAATGATAATAATAAACAATAAAATTTTGTATACCTTCGGAATTCATCCAAATCGCGTATACTCCCGTTGACGTAAACTGAACCAGAAATTCCGGTCAATCTGTAGCCCGACAATATGTCCAAGAGCGTTGATTTTCCGGCTCCGGAAGGGCCCATTATGGCAATTAATTGCTTCGATGGTAATCTTCCGTTCACGCCGTGAAGGATTTCTTTCGAGCCTTTAAAATGAAAAATAAAATATTTTTCTTTATTTCAGAAAATTCATAATATTTATTCTTTATACATATGTTATTTTTTTTTTTCAAATGTTATGAAAACATATAATAAATTATGTAATATTTAGTATTATTTAATTATTACCGTGCACATCTCATTTTTTTCATACATGTAACTATTGAATTTTTTTTAATTTGAAGAATTAAATTTGCAACAATCGAGTGACATATTTACTACATAAGTAAACGTATTTCTTAAGTTATATTTACTCAAAAAAAATTTGAAATCGAATTAAAATTTTGAAGAAACCAAAAAAATTTTTTTTAACAATTTTATTTTTTTATTATTTTATCAACTTACCTTTTCTCCATCCGAGTGAAACCGTGTATCGAATATCTTCGAACAAAATGTCAGAGGATTGGGAATCACTGAATTTTCCAAGATAGCTGCCATTCGCGGTGCCATTGTTGGTGACGTCCCTCTTTGTCTCTTGCGGCTCGACGATCCTGGGCTCTGGTTTGAGTTGCGGTACGTTCGAAGCCTCGTGCAGGAGAACCTCCATTTTGAATCCTCGGAGAAAAAGCCTCTTAGAAGTTTAGGACGCGATTTTGAGAGCCGGAAACGCGGGAAGTCCCAAGATCGCGTTCGGTCAACGATCTGAAAGACGGATGGGAAGGAATTCAACGATTGTTTCTCCTCTCGTCGATATCTCATCATTTTTTTTTCCTACTCGAATCCAGCGGAGGGGCGAGAGATTTCGTTATGCGATTCTCCGTTGACATTATACGTAATAAATCGTTAAAAATCATCGGGTAGGGGAAAGATTCGATAATCGATTAGATTAGATTAACGAAAAGAAAGAGAATTGCGCTGAGGAGAAAAAAGAACGAAAGAAGAAACAAAATTGACGCTCGCGGGGAGATCGAAGACCCCACGAGCTACAGAGGTTGCTGGACTCTGTCCATCTAAAGTCCACTTTATTGTTCGATGCACACATTCTGATCTTTCAACCTACACACTCTTGTCCTGCAAAGTTTCTTCCTTCTCTTTTTCATCACATTTTTTCGATTCCTCGAGATTTATCGCTCTTGCCAAGGCCGATTTAATTTCGTGCATCGCCTTTTTTTTATCATATTTGTTTATACACCGATGGCAAAAGGATAACTTATCTTTTCCTACATTTTAAAATTTTTGTTCCTTCGAGAAATAAAAAAAAGAATTGTTGTAAAAAAAATTTTGGAATATTGCAAATTTTTCCGAAGATACGCGATGACGAAAGTTAAAAATTCTTTCAGATTGCCTTTGCATCACTCCAATTCTTTCAATATCGTCAACTGCGATGTTTTCGTAATTAAGATAACGATACAATAATAATTGAGTATATGCATTTATTATGTACGAGAATAATCGTGTGTATGGTGAGAAGCGCAGTGACGATCAAAGAAAATTCCGATAATAGATGAATAAAGAACAACGATAAACCGAGTGATTTATTGCGAGTAATAATCAGAAATTACGTATTTCTGGTTTTGTCTTATATTTCTTCGTAAAGAGGAAACGTTCCACTTTTAACGTGTACAGGTGTATCGAAAACTTTCTCGATATACGCCGCGAGTGCAGCGATTAGAGCAATTTATGACGAAAGAGGGAGAAAGTAATTTGGAGTAATTGTTACGAAGGAGTCATGAAGGAAAAATTACGTTATCAGCATCCGTTTGACCCTGCTCCGTTTAACACGTAATCGCACCAGAAACGTTCACTAAAAATTCAATCTAGGAAACGTGTGCATCTTAATCTTGAGAAAAGGAAGTCGAACGAGTCCTTCCGGCCGCGTTATCAGAACTTCTCGAAAGCTTTGAAATAATTGTAATTTTGTCTGAGTTTGAAATCAGTTTTTAATTGAAATCAATTTCCGATAATTGAAATGTTTTCATTCGAAAGAATGATATAAAATAATAAGGCTTGATTATTTTATCGTAATCTCCGTTGGAGTCACATAGAAAATTGATAAAAACTATTGAGTCGTTATCAGCGCTTCACATATTTTTTGAGTTACATTGTTATTTAACTGTTTTCGATTTATCGATTTCCCGATGTAATTTCGTAATTTCGTATGATAAAAGTAAGAGGAAAAATCTCAATGTGGTTTAATATTTACTACAGATGAATTTCACGCTAAATTTGTTATCGTGAATACATTTCATAATAAATTATCGAAAACAAAATTATGTGAAAACTATAGTGAAAAAAAGTAACGGGGTAAATGGTATTCGTATTTTTTTATCTATTCTCTCTCTATCACTTGTATCACGAGCTTTATCTACTGCCAAGTAGTCTATTTCAGTAGAAAAATTTTTACGCTATATTTTTTAAATATAGAAGTCACAAAGTATTCATTTCTCGAATGTATGACCCAGTGATAAGATATTTATTCTTATTTATCTTTGACGAAATAAGGAAAACGAGTTTTGCGAAAATAACAATGGAATTTAATCATTTTCGTATACGCATACAAATGTCAGTCAATGGGATTAATTCACCGATACGAAATATATCAATGCCATACATAAATGACAATATCTCAATAATTATAATTATCAATAAATATACGATAATTATCGTATATTCATTTGCGGATATGTATCGCAATGCCTAATTATTTAATTCAAACAAAAATTATTCGTCTACTGAATAAAATCAGCGTTCAGAATTATCAGAAAACTAACACTGTCTAAAAAACTTTTATATTTAGTTATGTTTAAACATAGAAAATTCCAAATTGTAAGGAATTTAATAAAATGTGTTTAAAATTTTCTTTAATATCAAAATTTAATTCCGGATATTATAAAAATTACAATTAGCTCTTTGTACGACTGTACACATTAATCTATATAAATTTTCAATTAGGCCATTACAAATATAAACCAATGACACAAAATCAATAAAATAAAAATCCAGATCGACACGAAGCTCATTGAGCTCAAGGACCTCGGTCGTTGGCTCGTTGTCACTGGAAGCTTTGATAGTGAAAAGAAAATATGAAAAAAAACACAGAATGTGGAATGCGCGTAATAATTTATGCAAATGCCAGTCAATAAATTTTATTTTACTAGTTTTTGCTACAAAACATGGAAATAGCGAGTTGCGGGAGGGAACTTTCAGATCGACGCATTTTCTCGCAAAGTCCCGTGCTCCCTTTCGTAAAAAAAATGCACGCGGAGAAAAAGCACGTACATGTGTCTCTTGGTATGTAAATGACAGATAAAAGACCGCGTGTGTATTGAAGATTGCAATTGGAGTTTAAATGGACCAAGCCCGTTTTGATACACGAGAACGACAATGGATATGATAAGGATTGCGTTGAACGGTCAACGACGATCAAAGTTCATCCGAGTGAAAATGCGCTCGGAGCACACGTCGTTCCACATATCGCTCTCTGACTCAGAGTTCCGAGTCCTAATCACATTTTTTCTCTCATCTCTCGTTTTCTCATCGACTCGCATTTCAGCTGGCGAGCGCGCACTCATCGAACAATGAGCACCTCGGTCTTTAAACTTTGTCTTTGGAAAAGTATTCTCAAGATCCGTAAACACTCGACTGGTACGAAGTGTGTTCGATTTTTTTTTCCATGTCTCGCATTATTACTAAACGTGACGCTGACGGATCTGTCCGACTCGTGAATAATTTTCGCACGTCACGATTCTCTTTTCTTTTTATTCCGTTTTTTTTGTTATGTTTTGCTCACACGTGCTTTATCTTTTTCGTTTGTTCCTTTCGGTAAACACTTTTGTTACCGAGACGCTAATTGCACTGTGTTCGATAAATAAATTAATTTACGCGAGATATTATTGTTAGAAATAAAATTAATTATCTTTTTAGAGAGAAATCATTTCGATTGACTTCCTTTTAATAGCTTTTTTATTTCCTCGTTCGCGTCGCTTTGCGGAAAAATGTGACACCCGTGACGTATTCGTGAATAACGAATTCAAGGCAAAACAGATTGAGGGTGAAACGTTGATAGTCGATTTGATTGTGACAATGCGTGTATGTTTAGTTACATAATTACATTTCAGCGATTATGTTTTTCACGCTGGACCTCTGTTGAAATATTTCACACACTGCGCACTCGTTTTGTCTTTTTTTGTCATCCCAGTTTAGAGTTTTTCTTCCGTCGGTATCAAGAGACAAACATACGCGGATGAAAAACAAGACCGAAACAAATTTGAGAGATTCTGCATTTTTTTGGACACGAAGCGCTCTCTCATCTCCCTTTCATTTTTTTGTCTTTGCTACCCGTGAAATTCCGAGCGTTAAATTTACAGTGCAAGCGTCCGAAGTCTCGATTTTCCTTCTGCTACGGACCGCGTGAATTTTATGACTGGCGAGAAAAACAGAGAGTGGAAAAAAAAGGAGAGACATTGTGATGGAAAAAGAGATATAAAGCAGCGAAACGTTTGGTGCGTCATGGAAATCGAAAGGATAGCAGGCCTCGAGCCTGTCTCATTTTATTTCACCTTGGTCTCTTTCGGTCATCATTCTCTTTCTCGGGACTACAGTTTGGTCGGTGCACACAAGATCCCTTAGAGGCTTCATCGCTAATTATCAAATTTGTTTTTTCCTCATTCGCGACCTCCACATTTATTCGAGCGACCTCGAATGATCCAAACACTCCGCTGTTTTATTTCTCGAATCAACATATTTCACAAAAAACTATCGAATTTAATTCTGACACTTTTTTCTTTCCTCTTGTGACAGCCGCGAATAAACTCAGCGCAAAGAAATGACAATTAACGACTTCGCGTCGAAGAAAATTTTTTATGCACTGATGAATTCCCTGTCTTGGAAGTTTTCCTTTTTATTATGAAAAAAAACGGATCAATTTGAGGTTACGGAAAAAAACGAGCTTGACGGATTTATCCATTTGCGACAGTCATCGCTTAGACGATGTTTTTCGTCTGTCGTTAAAAGAATGGAAAACAAGAGGAACTGGAATAGCATTAAAAGTAAATACAACGATAAATATCGAAAATGAATAATATCGGTCTACGAAAACATTCGTCCTTCTCGATCGAGTGTACATGTGTGAACGATCGATGGCGTAATTAAACGTTTTTTTTGTATTTTTTGCTGTAATAAGTCTTTACACTTTTTTCTCCCTCTTCACAGGCGTCCACTTCACACGCGATATGATGCGTATAAAAAATTATAAATTATGAAACGATTTTTCTTAGATTTTTGAACTGTGCAATTACGTTCGGATATGTTGAGGTTTCGAATGATCATTTTGAAAAAAAAATTTTGTGCTGATGAATCGCGGAAGTAATTTTTGTGAGATTTTACCACGAGTAGAAAAAAAATTGTTTTGTATCAGCGAATGCATAACGCAGAATCACCATTATTCCATTGACGTTTTGACACGATCGCTGTCATCATACTTTGCTTGAGGATGAGAGAAAGATAAGGAGCTATCTTTCGCTATTCAAAACATAAATATGCGCGCATGCACTCTCTTTTTTTTTTAATCGTTTTTTGATAATTTTCTCTCAATCTTCCTTTTTGTGGTTTCTTTTTCGACGAAAAAGTTTATCACGAATTTATCACGACGTGGAAAAATGATTGCTCGATTGTTCAAGTTCGTGATCTTGACGGCTCGTGTGCGTCCGTTTCTTTTTTCTCTATCACTTTTCCTGACGCTCGAGATCAGGGAGTCATCGAGGAGTGCATTTTTGTATCTTTATTCCGGATTTTCCACGTTTCATTCATAAGGAGAATACCGGTTTATGACGAAATGTAAAACTTGCAAGGTCGATTACAAATTTGTCGAGAGCTAAAAAAAAATACACGTGGAAAAAAACGTAGATAAAGAGAAAGGAAAAAAATGTTTAATCACCAAAAAAGTTGTCCAGAACTGAAGTTCATTTCTCCAGAAATCGAATGTCGAGTCGTCACGAGCACTTGACAAGTCAAAGTAAGTCCGAAAATCAATGGAATTATAAATTACCGTTAATTACAGATCAACGCGAAACGAATTTTTTAATCGATTCTCGCGCATTCCAGGACAAAGAGATTAGAAGTTTATCGCCGCTGAAGTTTTTCATCAAAAGGTTTGATCAATTATATTGAATTCACTGATTTTGGTAATTCGCCCACTCTGGTGGATGAAAAAGGGAGATCGGTCAAGTATCTAACAGTATTTGAGTCACACTCGCCACTGACACTCGTAAGCTTGTTTTCCAGCGGCACATGTCCTCTCTTTCTCCTTCCCCCTTTGTTGCCGCACACTTCTCGTTTTACCGCGACATCCCCACTCTCTGCTATTCTTCTTGACCTCTTGCAGATTCTACGTTCTGCTCTGCTCTCCGCTCAGCTCGCGTTTACCCTTTCGCGAGAAAACCCGACGAATCCCTGGCTTGTCGATCCAGCTTCCCGATCAGCTGGCTCAATCGATAGACTTTCGCAAGGAACTGAAATTCTTCCATTTTACTGCAGAAACATTTCCTTGCGTCTCGTGTGTATTTTATTTTTATTTCGGATTCCTGAATTAATCTGCGATACGGTAAAGTTTTTTTGAGGTTGGATTTTTGGATTTTTTTTATAATTGTACACCGAAACAGGAAAGAGTATATAAAGATTGCGTAGTCCGATGGTTAATCGCGTAGGCTGTTGAATAAGCGTTTACATTCGAATGTACTACGATTTCTTTTTAAACGTCTTTTTATTTTCGTTTTATTGTAATGCGTATAATATAAACTCTGTGAATCATATAATCTTCAATATAAAAACGTGTCTGTTTCGTTGATTTCATCTGCAGCCTTTTTGGACTTTACACACGCTCCACGAATTACGCGAATTGTTTTGGTACGTGTCTAGAATCTAGTTTTTTACGAAATCTTGATTTAGGGAGAGTTGTCTTCTTTTTTACGTGGGTATACATAGAAATATCGTAGATGTTGAAACACAATGACGAGACGTGAAACAATTATTTCACTGTTGCGCTGGCTTTTGTATTTTCAATAAGTCATTTTTACGTTTATTTTATATTTTTAAATTTGTATTTCCTATCAATAGTCGATAACGAAGGGGCACATCGACTGTACCATCAATATCTCTACTGAAGAATGGAAAATGTTTACCACACACACACAACATCTGATGTCGATAATGTAATATTCTTTAAAATATTTGAGGTGTAAATAGACATTTTTGACTATGAAATAAAATGAAAAAAATATTATACTTAAACTGGTAAGCAATAAACAATAAACAAAAACAAGCAGCATCAAAATAAACAATAACCAAGTGACTATACTTATTAATTTATAAATTAAAACATTGTAAATCTTTTTCATTCGCTTCCTTGTTCGAAAATCTTCAAGAAGATTTACACTATTTCGAAACTTATGGAAGCTTTACAATTACAAAAATCAACTCCATTAGTTTAGCAGGTACGTGGCTTTTTCAAGTTTCTCAACCCCGAAACTCTTCTGACCCATTTCCGTCCAAGAGGACTTTTTTATTATTTATTATTGTAGGTTTTCGAAAATGGAAGATTAGATATGTCATCTCCATACTTTGCATTATAAAAAAGTTATATTATTTCGATTTCATGTGACGATCATAGGTAAAAAGATAATAATAATAAGGTTTTTCAATTGATAGAATAACGAATAACAATTGTTCATTGCTTATACCTGTTCAGGTATATACATATTTTGTTTCATTTTTTACTTTGCTCTTTCAAAAATTTTATTTCACGGTTTTTCACGGAAGAAAATTACATTACCGACATCAGATGTGTGCTGTACGATATTCCATGGCTCAAGTCATTTTCGGTACAGATGTTTTGTGGTACAGCGAATAAATTTCTCCGAGTAGCGTTACGACGTTTGTAAATCGTTTGGTACAGTTGTTATCCTGTGGAGTTTTTTATTAATACAGTTGTTACGGTACAATTGTTCATTTTACATTTGCATCTCCAGTGCAGATATTTATGGCACAGTTGTATGTGTCCCGTCTCTATTACACACGCGAATGACTTATTTACATTTTACATTTTAATAGAAAAAAAGAGAGAAAAGAAGGTACAGCATGCAATTGATTTGGAAAGTATCAATTAGCAATATATTAAAATTGTGGGGAGCAGTTCAGCTTGTTGAAACATTCCACGGTGCAATCATTCGGTCTTGTAATGTTAAACAACAATTGCTTTAGTAATGTACTATTTAAAATGAACATTTGATTAGCAATTTTTTCAGAATTTATGCAAAAATCCAATATTTGACAAGAGTTTTTTTATAATTGGTTCAGTTTGCTAGCTTTGTAGAGGTTATAAAAATTTCGCAAATATATAAAAATATGACAGTTGCGTGTAATCTGTTCTTATAAATCGTTGTACATTGATTACTATAATTTTTATAGAGGTATAACGTTATGAGAAATTTCTCCTAATGACCCTGATTGACAATTCAACAAAAATTGCGATATATTTGTCATCAAGTAATTTTTTTACAGATTTTCTAATATTTTCAAGAAAAATCGTACATATTTTTTTTGTTGGATTCTCACTTCATTACATTTTGTTATCCTCAGTAAATTTTAACTAACGAACTAATTTATTCTCTTCATATCAATAAGTCATTAATTTAAAATTCCTAATAAAACAAATGAAAAATTACTATTGCAGTGATAAAGATGTCTTAAATGACAAATTGCAGAAATTCTGCAAATATACAATTTAAAGTGGACAAAAATGTCTTCCACTGATGAAGTATCAAAGGTTGTATCGAGGATGCACGACCTGAATGTGGGTCAAAATGAAGGACATGTTGTTAATCAAGGCGAAAGAGTGGAGGTCTCCTCGCCGTCGCCTCAGAATGTACAGAACATTGTGATGTTCTCTACAGTGAGACGTGGTAACCATTTTGGTCAAGATGAAGACCAGGCATCCTCATCGTCGGCACAAGCTGGAGAGTGTTCATCGAATATTGACAAGTAAGAAAATTCTTCAAACTGTAAAAAAATGAAAACTTTTTTTGTACTCGCTCTAAAAAACGTAAATGTCATTTATGAAAAAAATTAATACAAGTAAATATCCAGACAATAAATAGCGAATTCTAGAAACTTTCTCTAACTATTAAAAATGTGTTTGATACTAATTTTTCAGTCGGCCACCGAGCAATTCGACTACTATTGCTCGATCAAGGAGATTCCCTTCCAACGATTTGCCTTTGGAACACTCCGTGCATCAGTCAGCTTCTTCTTCGTACAATTGGCAAGGTAGCAAAACGACAATTAAAGAGAGATTCGCGTTTCTTTTCAACAATGAGATACTATCGGACGTCTGGTTTACGGTTGGTAGAGGAGCTCAGCAGCAACGAATTCCAGCCCACAAGTTGGTACTGGCGTCCGGTAGCGCAGTATTTGATGCCATGTTCAACGGAACATTGGCTACGGCGTCCCCGGACATAGAAGTTCCGGATGTCGAGCCTATCGCGTTTCTTTCCGTATTGCTGTTCCTCTATACCGATGAATTGCAAATCGGACCGGAGACTGTCATGGCGACACTGTATACGGCCAAGAAATACGCTATATCGCCGTTGGAGAAATATTGCGTTGAATTTTTGAGAAGCAATCTTACCAGCGACAATGCTTTTATGCTGTTAACACAAGCTCGGCTCTTCGACGAGCCTCAACTTGCTTCCGTCTGTCTCGACACGATTGATGAATTCACAACCGATGCACTGAATGCTGATGGATTTACAGATATCGATATTGATACTCTGATGGTTGTTCTAGAGCGAGACACGCTGCGTATTAAGGAGTCTAAGATTTTTCAGGCGGTCGTCAGGTTAATATTCAATAGTATAATTATACAAATATGTAAAATAATTTATGATGGTTAATCTTACAACTCATGACTGGGGTTCGAACGCACCTCGCGTAAACTATAAAATACCTTGAACTGTGCTTTTTTCCAACTTTCCGGATTCGGTTTTATTCCTTATGAAAATATGAAGAAAATTACATATGCTAAAGACTTTATCAACATAGTCTCGGTTTTTTGATAAACGCGTGAATACTTTTTAACGTGAGAAAAAACATACACGAATTTCAGGTTTAAGCCTCAATAAAATGAAGTAATGTTTGCAGGTGGTCAGAAGCAGAATGTGTACGACAGCAGTTACCAGTTACTCCTGAAAATCAGAGATGTGTTCTCGGTCGGGCGTTATCGTTCGTACGTTTTCCTCTCATGTCCATCGAAGAATTTGCCGCTGGCCCAGCACAATGTGGACTTCTCACAGATAGAGAGGTATGAACCGTGTAATCAGCAAATTGTTATTGCCAAACAAATATCTCAATAACTCTTTGTCTCACTATCAGGTGGTGTCGCTGTTCTTGTATTTTACTGTGAACCCAAAACCTCCGGTAGGATTTGAGGCCATGCCTCGTAGTCGTAGACTAGGAAAGGAGTTAACGGTGTGCAGATTCCAACAAACCAGTCGGCGATGGGGCTACAGTGGAACGAGCGATCGAATACAGTTCGTATATTTATAATTTACAGATACAAACATTAATTCATCAAATATATCATTATTATTATATTTCAGGTTTAGTGTAGATAGAAAAATATTTATTATCGGATATGGAGTATATGGAAGTGCGTATGGACCTGCCGAGTACGAAGTACTGATTGAACTCACGCATACCGCTTCCGGAAAAGTAATCGCTACAAACGCAACCAGTTTCAGCTGCGACGGTTCAAACTACACGTACAGACTGACGTTCAAAGAACCCGCGGAAATAATAGCCAACACGATTTACACTGCCTCTGCTAAGTTAAAGGTTTGTTGGGTTTTGTTTAAAAATAAAAAGTATTTAACGGCAATACCAAGCAAGAAAATTAATAGACTTCGTAAGTAACAGATTTCTCTCTGAATATCGAATAATTAAACTTAATAAATTGTAGTATTTTTGTTTTGATGCGAACAATGGCTGCTGGTAGAAATTTTCATTGAAATTTATTTATTCATCAATCAATAAATAAGCAACGAAATCGGACATTCACAGAATTTAATGGAAATAAAAAACAATTGCACGTAGTTTTTTTTCAACAAAGAATAATGTGTGACGCTAGTTTTTTGCAGAATATTCAGCCTCTTGGAGAAAAATGTGAATTTGTTTCGCATACATCTCTTTCATACTTGTGCAACATCACTTTATAATTATATTTACAAATATGAATGAAAGCAATACTTTTTGGTACAGGGGCCGGATTCTCATTACGGGACGAAAGGCCTGCGTCGCGTAACCGTCGATTGTGATTCAGGAAAAGAAAAAGTGAGGTTCCAGTTCAGCTTTGCAGCCGGCGACAACAACGGGACCTCCCTCGAAGATGGCCAAATTCCAGAACTTATATTCTACATGTGATGGATCTCATTACATTTACAAACATACACATGTACATACATGCATAATATATTTTTCGTGATAAATGAATTCGTAAGTAACAGTAATTATTGCGCAGTCTTAAAGTAAAATTTGTCTAAATCATGGAGTCCGAATAATGGTCAACACTCCATATTTTAAAGGACAAAATGGAAATTATATCCATTGTAAAGTATATAAAAGTCATATTTATAAAATCTCACTGAAAACCGAAGTATTTCTTATTTCACCCAATCCCTCGTATATTTCGAAGCAGTGTTAATTTTTTTTTCATGTTTTTTCAGATAGAAAAATTTAGCGGAAAATTATCCAATTCGACTTTTCGCTCTCTTGGATCATTGGAGCGTTAGATTGCGGACGCATTGAATCGTGTACGATTATAGATCGGCTCAAATACTAACGTGTGGAAATCCATTTCTCATACAATTCAGGTTAAGAGATATGCGCATCATCCGTACAGCTTAACCTGAATTGAACGACAAATCGATATACGTGCGTTCTTTGTTCCACATCAAAAATCAAAATTATTCCATTTGACCGAGCGAATTCGATTGATTTTATTAGTCGGAAAATAAACATTTGTAAAATGACACCAGGATGCTATAATACATATTATATATGTAACGAATCGTCATTTTTATATTGATTGTGTCATGAGATGAAGAATTTTATTTTCGAAATAGAAAAAAATGAACTCAACAGGAGATATCGCGAATTTTGTCGAGTAGTTTGATCAGCGAAGGGAAGGCCACCCTCTCGTTCACCTTTCGACGCATGCTCGAGATTACATTTTGCGATACTGGGTAGTGAAGCAGGCGCGATAGAAACAGAAATACCGCGCGTCCGATCATTACGAGCTCAGTCAGTTTTCTGACCTCGCAGACAACACGTTCGATCATTCGAAGCGAGGGTTCATCTTCACGATTAAATCCGATCAACTAAAACCTTAATTTTTTTAATTCTAAATACGTTCTAGTTCCGGAAAAGCAAAGCCAATTTTATTTCGCTATCGACAAGAAATACATGGACTCAAGAAGATGTCATTTAAGTGATAAAAGGAAGTATGTAATTCACATTTACGTACGTTACATTTTATTTTGCCTCATGGAATGTTACTTTAATTTATATTTTAATTTATATCCATGCGTGACTTTGATTATAGATACTGCTTGCAAGATCTAAGATAAAAAGAAGGGAAGGAAAAATTATGCGCTTGATATGGTTAGAGCGATTTATCAAGGATGAATGAAGATACGCTTACGGTTATCCTCAAACGCGAAGAGCCCCCGTTTCTTATTTCAAATAGTCTTCTCTCGTTCCCTTTTACACTCGAGAGCACGCTACGTAAGTACCAAATCATTTAAAAAATTATTAAATTACAGGAAAAATATCCAAACAGAAATAGGGCAAGTAGAAAGTTTGTGTACAGCTCGTACCACCTGTAGCGATTCAAACAAGTGCGAGATTTTCTTTCACGCACTACGTTTTTTTTATCTGATCTCGTAAAGCCTACGATCATGATTAACACACTATTCACAGTTTATTCGCGTCCGATTTTTAAATATCTTCATTGAAGTTTAAAAATGAGCCAAATTAACGTTATTATTAAGTTTTAAATAATAAACTTAAAAAATAAACAAACTATTATTATTAAGAAATAAAAAATTTTTAAACAGATATTTCATTTTTTGATATAATTTTGTTTTTAACATGACACGTGCTTCTGGAATAATTTTCAGATTTTCATACAATAGAAAGAATTGTATCATGGTATATGGGCTAAGAATCGATTCAGGTGAGCAGGCGAGTACGTTTGTTTTACAAACGGGTGAGTTCTTTCATTGGGTTATTGCTCAGTTGGAGGAAGAAAGGTATTAAAACTTTCCGAAGGGCGTAGCTTGTAAATAAAGTCGTAACTTGTGAATGAAGAAGGAAAATGACTGCTCGAATGACTCTGTCGTTCCATTCGCCGAACATGGAGGAACATGGTACAAATCTCGATTCTGGTACTTTGGAACAGAGAAAGCAAGCATTCAAAGAGGATGAGGAATTAATGAGAGAAATGAATAAATTCGTGACAGAGATTATCAAGACGGCGACTTGCGAAGCAATGAAAAGAAAATCATTCGAGGTAATTCAAATTTCTGCACTCAATTATTATTTATTGGTGTCGTATTGATGAAATACGTGTTGCCCGTGAATCAGCATGCTTCAAATTAATCCGAGACAAGTACATTTACATCGATAGCGAGAATTTATATTCTCTGATAAAAACGAGCTCAGTATACATTTTTTGAATTGTAAATAAAAAAAAGAAGAAATTAGAAAATTCAGGATAGAATGAGATAAAAAATTAACTATTGCTTTATCAGGATACCTTTAATGTTTGAAACATTTTTTTTAAGTCCTTATTTTTAAAAAATCATTTTTATTTTCAAGGATTGGTGATGGTGGCTAGAGAATTTGACTAGTCTGTTGTATCATGGCCTGCTGTGTTGTTGTTGGAAAGCACTGCACAATGAGGTGTCAGTGTCTTTGTCAGGCTAGCAAAAATATTGTCTTCCTTTTGCACATCGGTACATTTTGCAAGAAACATGCCCAAGCCGATTGCCCATCTGCAGACATCAAAAGTGACATGTGAATACTATATTGAAATAGGTCTTGCTGACAGAAAGCATCGCAATTTTCTAGGCATTAGATTCTCAGATCTGGTTCATCGTCTTGACATCTTGGTAGAAGCTAAACATGTTTTTTTTTCATGTAAAAAAACATCGTTAGATTTCCCCTGCAAATTCGTTCCCACTTCACTTTTTGCACCATTCATACTTTATCAATCTTTTTATGAAAATCGGAAGATGTTTTCATCAATTCAAATCAGTTGAAACATTTTTTTACAGTGCTTTCATTTTCGATTCTGCTTGAGTGTACAAGTTAGGAGTTTACATGTTCGTTTGTAAAAAATAATTTTTCCGATTTGCATACAATATTTTGCAAAAAATTGGATTCGAAATAAAATTTCTGAGTCGAATCTTCGATGTGATCGCGATTAGTAAAAAAATGTACTTGCCTCCTTTTTTCTCGATCGTAAGAAGATTAATGATGAAATTTTTTTTATTTCAGGGAAGCGGATCTGGCGAAGGTATATCAAGCATCCACATTATACATGTCAATTTTTTTTTATTTTACATATTCTCGTAAATTGTTGAAAAGTGAGTCCGGTGTAGTTAGCGTGTGCATATAAAAAGTGTGCTGAACTTTAAAAGTTTAATAATGAAAAAATCGTGAAATAGCAATGAATTCGCTGTAGTAGAGCATATTGAGGGAAATCGATGAAATAATATCATGAACATTCATGCTTTGCAATAATACTGAAAGAGTTGAAAAAATGCATGTTGCGCAGGTAGTAGATTGAAGGACTGCGAATCCGTCGGCCGATGGAACAACCGAGCTCGTGGCTTCTGCAATCGGATTCTGAACGCTCTGTGCGTCCCGTGCATCACCAACAATGGTAAATCGTAGATACCTCTCCAAACAGACTGCCTATGTATACATGAGCGTTAATAGAGATAAAGCAGGTTGTTCGTCCTGCATCTACCAGAACCAAAAAAAAAATCAGGTCAACGCGTTGAGGCCAATACACAAGCTTTCATTTGAACTCTAATAAAACAAAAAAAATGTTCAAATGCCATCGAAGTTTCCAGATATGTGATACATCAAAATAAATAGTGAAAAAATTGAAATATTCAAAGATTTTTAGAATTTTAGAATCGAATTTATCTTGCCAGTTAATTTGGACCAATCCTTACGTTACGCTGTGTTACGGAAAAACTTGTGTATTGACCTTTGATGTTTATTCTCATAGTTTATTTGTTATTGCGTAAATACATATATAGATACACCTATTAGTAGAATGGTGATTTGTTTGAAAATACGACAACTCACTGCATCATTTTCAAACGTTTACTCAAAAAAAAGTGACGGGTCTCGTAATTCGCTTTTGCGCGACTCATTTATATATCATTTTACTTTATCTCGCATAGTTATATTTATTTTTATCGTAGTATCGTAGCATCGTTCCTAATAGCGGAACTGCGATCGCAAATTGCTGCTGCACTTTGATACACACGTAACAAAACTATTTTACAAGCTGTATATGTAAATTAGGTTGAACGTACGTAAAATTCCTCTATTGCACGTTCTTTGATAAACAAAAACATTCCCAAACGGTTGCACGACGTTCTCTTTTGAATGGAGAACGTCAACTTTTGAAATTTTTGTTTTATTGGAATTTCTCGAAATTCTTCCAAAATGATATATTATGCGTTACACAGACGATGAGATAAATATTTTGCATGATTTCCAAATGATTGAACGCATGTCATTAAACAAGATCTGTCATTTAGGAGTGCCAAATATTTTGTTTGAACATTATAGAATATCTCATTGTACTCAATTTGTTGTAATACATATTGACTCAAAATCGAATACTTTTATTGTCAAAAAAACACCACCAAATAGATATAAAACACGTATGAAATTTTTCTCTCATTGTCAGTGTTTGATAAATAATGAAAATGTGCCAAACCGATGGTGTGTTCTTGTACAGACAAAGTGAAAAAAATACAGAGGAATTGTTTTTTAAGAGGATCGTGCTACGGCGGCTCACAAAAATAGAAAATTATAAAATAAAGCAAATGCATCGGTTGCATGTTACAGCATATAGTGTTCGCTACTTTTTAGAGCAGAAAATACCCAAAATCAAGACAGAAAGTTATTTCTAGCGAGAGAGAAAATAAAAAAATAAAAAATGAAATAAAGAAAAAATTACAAACATGTTCAACGGTTTTGTTCTTTTCATAGAATTATTCGCCTGGATGCCCCGATATCGTTTCTCGAGACGCTAACCGCTACATATGAATCCGGAAGTTGCCTCAACTTAGCAAGTCCACGATGCCTCGAGCAATTTACATCGTCTGTTTTTATCTGAAATATATACACAAATAATGAAAAAGAAGCAAACACTCGAAGAATATCGCGAAACGATGCACTTCACGCACACTATTTTATTTTCACTCGCATTTTATTCCGATAATTGAATTTATTGGCATTAATTCCAATCGATCTTGCTCGACGAACGATAAGGTTGCAATAGAGTCTTATTATTTCGTAATTATAAGATAATGAAAGTGTAAGTACGTCGATGTATCCGATGATCAAAAGGACCACGTGTAGAACAAAAAGCAAATGTAAAAAAAAAATTGTAAGATCAATCGAAAATGAGAATATTTGATGAAAAAATGTGTTGATGAATTTGACGTCACAAGGACGTACCGTCAGTACTGACGCGAAAAAATTGAAAAAAATGTATGAACATTATTCCACCAATTCAGGAATCAGACACCACCTTTCGATGTTATCATAGTAGATTTATATGTCTCCTGAAATACATATAATGTAGTGAAATCATGAAATCTATCTGTCCCTGTATATGTATATATGTGGATGTTAAAATTTGAAGTTAACTTGAAAAGACGAAGAAAGTATATGGGGCATTCTATGTCACATCGGTCACACTTTTGCTTTTGCAGTTCCGATTTTTCAAATAATTTTTTGTTTTTATAGTAATTCAACTATCCTCCATGATTTTTTTCAGTTTTGTGCCCAAACGTACTGCTGATAAAAATTTCGAAATAACTTGGAACGTTTATTTGAAAATAGTGTTCTAAAACAAAATTTTGAAAGAAAAAATGAAAATTAACAGAAAGTAAAAGTGGGCTGCGAACGCAAACTGGTGGACCGATCTTGGAGAAGAAGTGAAGTAGAGAATAATAAAACATACTTATAAAATGGCTGTAAAAACCCGGAAAGGGTGTGTAGAGTAAGCTTCAATATCCGAAAAATTGGAGATGAATCGCAAAAACCAAAGAATAATTAATTTGGCACGGAATGCCCCATACATGAACACATAAAAGAATTATATCACAGAAATTAAAAAAAGAAACAAAAAATTATAAAATCAGGAAATATAAAAAAAACATATAAAAGTATATCAAAAAACTAATTTGACAATGACAGTACGTACGGGAACAAAAAAGTCACTCTTTTATTATGAATAAAAAATGACAATCATCTACATTTTGTGTACAAATAAAAAAATAAAATAATAAAATTACCGGCACAGATATCTCTGTGTTTAATTCGTGAATTTAAATGGAGCTAAAATTAAATTACAGGGAAGTATGTTCTGTATGAATTGAATGCGAATTAAGTGAATTGTGTATAGATTTTTTTTTTCGATTTATGTAGACAAATATGTGTCCATTTTGCTGTATAACAAAACATACATAATGTAAAAAACTGTGTATAGTTAATTGATTGTTTTAAAATAAACGATCACGCGATCGGGACACCTGTCAGTGTTAAAAAAAAAATATAAATAAATAAATCGCTTAATATTAAGTTATAAAATGAAAATACATTTTAAAAAAATATTAATGGAGAGAGTCTGTGAACTCAAAAACACTTCGACGTTGCTACGATACGCGATAACTTCGCGTTTGTTTATCCACCCATGCACCCAGTTTTTTATCGAATTTACCTTACCGCTGAAGTTGTTCTCGCAGCTTTTACCGAATATGTCAACTCGTTGATATTAAGTTTGGCGATAAATACATTTTTCGTTTCTTAAGAAACGTTTAAAGTGAACAGGATGAATTGTCGGAGTAGAAAGAACCCTCGTTCGCACACCTGCGGACGTAAAAGACCGTTCGTCGAGGAAGGTAAATCTGGCAATCAGGAATTTCCCCAAGCAGCTGATGTCAATGCACGAAACAAAAAATCATGCAAAGTTTGCGTAGAAAAAAAAATAAGAGGCGACAGTAGTTTCGATATCCCAATGCCCGCTGTTGATACATTTTTAAACAATAAGAGGTAAAAATGCAACATTTTTTTAGAATAATCATCCGTTACTGTAACAATTATTTCTTTTATATTTTATATGTTAATTAATTACTCAATTGCACCTAAAAGATAATAGCGATAAAAAAATACCGTATTTTAAATTTTTAAATTGCGCTACATAGCTTTCATATCTTATTGTTAATTGTTTTCTTATTTTTTCTCATTTCAATGTAAATTGATATTTAAATAAAAATGTATGAATGATTCAGAGCTCCGAAGACTCGAAAAAAATTATCTTCCGAAAAAGAGGATCTCTTCGATGCGAATTACTCGTACGTCAATGTCAAGAAGAAACGAGAGGAATTTCGTCGCAGTCTGATAAAGATACTCATGACGAAAGACGAAGAAAATACGCAATTACTCAGGAGCGATGGCGACCGCTCTATGTCTGTTCAGGACAATGAAAATATATTGAAATATTATTATTATATGATGCACGGAATCGACGACATCCATGTAGCACCGATCGACATAAAATTGCTCAATAAAATTCTGAAGCTCATTCCTGACGCATGGAAAACTAAATTTAAGGACAAACTTAACGAGGCCATTCGCGACGCGAAGGAGGATTACGTTGGGAGCATAAAAAAGTCCATTGTCGATTTTGTTTTGCAAGATCCCATGAAAGAAGATAACACAGATGAATTTATGGTATAAATGAAAAATTAACAAAACTGCTTTGTCCCTTTTTACATTATTTTATTTAATTATTTTTAATAATCGTATTTTTTATATTTTTAATTAAATAAAAACAGGAATCGACTTCCAAAGAGAGTTACGAAATTAAGCATTTTCCAGTCGAATTCAGCGTAAAGTACAAGCGGCTGGCAGCGAAATTGAAGAAAAATCTTGTTCTGTATCATCCGTGTATGCGTAAAACTTTAGAACTCTGGCACCGCGAATTCGGGTACTCGAATACGTTTAACAAAATTTTAACTATTTTAAATTTAACGTGAATATTTATAAAATGCAGATTATTGAGGCAAATTCATCGTCGGGAGTTGGAGTCTGACGGTCGATCTTACGATCTCGGAGATTTTGAAGAAAAAGTGACAAAAATGATAGAAAGAACGAGAAATTTGCTTTGCAACACTTGGCTGCCAAAAGTCTCACAAATTTTTCTAACGGTATTGTATTTTAATTACGGATCTCTGATGTTAATGAATTATTTGATTCATCAGCCAATATCATAGAAATTGTATTAATATTAATATTTTTTGAAGGGTAAAAAAAAAGGAATTTTGCCTTTCGGAGACGATTTTAAAGTGACTCGATTTTGGAATTGTCTCGGAATTATTATGGAAAGTCAATTGCAATATTTGTGCTTAGCTTCTATGGAAGATTACAGAAATTTTCTCATTAATATGAGTGTGAGTTTTACGATTATAATAAATTTACAAAAAATAACAACAAATTTGAAAATATAATTAATATTATGGTTAAAAATATTTTCACTCTAGAATCACAATTGTAGCTTCAATCTAAATGCTGTGATAAGAAACAAAGCCCTTGGATTTGATCCCTCGTTCAAAGTATTGACCGATACGCTCCTCGCTCTTGTGAGTTTTCTTCATCAAACTGTCTCAGGATTTTCAAGAATCGAAGTGATCGTGAATGATCTTGAAGTTTCTCCGGAAAAAATTTTGAAGGTACATGCAAATTGTAATTTTTAATAAAAAATTAAAGCACAGTTTTCAAAGAATAAAAATTAAATAATGTCATTTAAATATTCACAACAATTGAGTTGAATAAAATAATGATTTTCGGATTAGCCAGTGATTTTAGGCGACATCGTTGAAAATTATAAACATGACATAACAGAATTCATCCAAATTCATCGAAGCGCTCCAGAATTGCAGTTGCTACAATTCAAGGATCTCGAGCCTCTGATCAACGACACTGACTACAAATTTGTTGAAACTTTCCTCAATGCTGATCCAGCTCACACCTTCGAGGAATACTCGGAGCTCATTCATAAATATGACTCGATGAAAAAAAATATCAGCGTGGAATACGATCGAACTTTTTTCACGGAAATTTTTCACGTACACAGAAAAGATCTCATGGATTATTTTGTATCGGTTGCGAGTTACCTCAGGGACGAGCTTGTCAATAGAATGATCGTCGATTATCAAAACAAGTCGAAGAAGCGAGTAAAATTTTGAAAATTCGAATAATCATGCATGATGATCGATATAAAAATTGAATGTGGGATTTAAAGTTTGGTATTTGAAGGATTGGCGAAGAGTATCAAAATATTGCTGACAGAGCGCTCAGTGTTCCGCCTAATACAGCGGAATTGATGGAATTGACGAGATTCGTCGAAAAAGCTGAAACCGAATTGATATTCGACTTGGAAATTCGTCTCAAAGAATTGATAAAATATGTGCAGTTCTTAGCAGATTATTCACCTCTGACTCCGGTCGAGCTGAAAACGAATAATTTTGCATTTCAATGGTAATTTTTTCTGAATTATTATTTTATGTAATATTAATTTTTTTTAATATTTTTTAAATTTAATACATAAATGATTTTCACAACCTTCATTTTGCTAATGACAATTTAATTGATATTTTAATGATAAGGTATCATCGAATTCATACGATATTTGATGAGCATAGAAAAATAATTTCAAGAAAAACTGGCGAATATCAGGAAGCTCTGCTCGAAAAAATCGAAAAGTTTCAACGGGATCTCGCGCTTTGGGAAAAATATGGGGATGAGATGCAATACTGGGGTAATATCGACGAGATATTTCGTTATCAGAAAAAAGCTGCGAGCTTGGAAAAGCGATTGATTCAAGCTATCGACACCGTCGAAAGCTTCAACGAGGAAGAACAGATGTTCGGTTTGGAAATATCTCAATATCCATTAAGAAAAAAGGTTATTTATTAGACTAATAAAGACCGATCAATATGAAATTGAAAAATAAGTCTAATAATATAATAAATCGGAATTTCATTGAACAATAATTCAGATTGCTGACAAATTGGGGCCTTATAAAAAATTGTACGACATAGCTTGTGAGTTTTTGACTCAGCACGATACCTGGATGGATTCTCTGATCGGTACGCACGATCCAGAAGTAATTGAAGCCGAGTCCGGCACCGCTTATCGTATAGTGATGAAGCTTGAGAAAACTTTTCAAGAGCAGGCGATAAGAAAGCTTGCGGAAACGGTCAGACAAAAAATCGAACTTTTTCGAGAACACATGCCCTTGATTATGACCCTTGGAAATCCTGGATTGAAGAGTCGACACTGGACTCAAGTCTCCGAGATCGTTGGATTTCCTATAAAAGTCGACGATCAAATGACACTTGCAAAGGTAATATTTTAATTTCATTATTGTCATACAAAATTACCATAAAAAACAATCAGATTACAGAACGTTGTAGCGAAACTATTCAAATTTTCAACGATGCCAATTTGGATTCTGTCAGATGAATTTTGTTACATTTTTGATTATGAAAATCCAAAGTTGAAATTATGCATTTTTCTATTTGAGGACGGAGATCTCCGTAAAATAGTTTTGAAAAAGAGCAATATCTTTCGAAACGGGAATAAATTTATAAAAATCGTTAAAAGAATTATTTTTTCAAATAAATTTTCAAAATTGCATATAATTGATAATTTTTTTGATTCTCTTATCACGAAGGAAATTCCACTTGAAAAATAAAATAAAAATTAACTCGCAGATAATCGACTTTGGTTTGGATGAGTACGTGCCGAAATTCGAAGGAATTTCAGAGGCCGCAACGAAGGAAAGTAATCTGGAAAAAGCGCTATTCAAGATGCACGGAGATTGGACCGATATCGAATTTGTTGTTAATCCTTATAGAGATACGAACACATACGTTATTGCCAGTATCGACGACATCCAGTTGTTGCTCGATGATCATCTCACGAAGGCCCAAACAATGAAAAACTCTCTGTACATCAAACCCTTCGAGAAGGAAACTTTGTTAGTTCGCGCCTAAAATATTATTAATTAAATTATTCAATTAAAATATCATTCCATAAATAATGGACAAAAAATAAGTATCTTGAGCCGTTTATTCCGCATATAGAGACTGGGAAAGCAAACTGCATCTCCTTCAAGAAATAATGGATTACTGGTTGAAAGTTCAAGCCACGTGGATGTACCTCGAACCGATTTTCTCGTCTCCTGATATCCAACAACAAATGCCCGAAGAAGGAAGACGTTTCAGTGCGGTGGATAAGGTTAATTAATTTTATTTATTCAAAAATAAAACATCACAGAATTACGAAGTATTATCTCGATGATGAAATGAACAAAATGTCAAAATTGTATCAAAAAAAAGACTCCACAAATAGAAAAATTCAATTTTGCCATAAATCGTACAGAAAATGATAAATTAGGAATATTTTTTGTACAGATTTGGCGTGATATAATGAATTCCGTGATCCAAGATCCCCGTGTGATGTCAGTCGTGGAAATCGACAAAATGCTCGACCGTCTAAAAAAATGTACAGGCCTACTGGAGCTCATTCAGAAAGGTCTTCACGAGTATCTCGAAAAGAAGAGACTCTTCTTCCCTCGTTTCTTCTTCCTGTCGAACGATGAGTTGCTCGAAATATTGTCAGAGACGAAAGATCCGACGAGGGTCCAGCCGCATCTCAAAAAATGTTTCGAGGGTATTGCCAAGCTCAAATTCACCGAAGCGATGGAAGTCACTACGATGATTTCTTCAGAAAACGAAAGTATTGTTCTTGAAGATATTATTGATACGGATGCAGCGCGAGGTCAGGTAGAAAAATGGTTGATCGAGCTGGAAGCAGCGATGAAAAAGAGTGTCCGAGCTCAGGTGAAAAATTCTGAAATAAATTATTCAAAAATTAATTTTTATTATTTTTATGACCGATTTGAAGGGACTACAAATGGATACTATTCCAGGTTATTCGAGCCAAAGATGGATACATGAAAACAAAAAGAAACAAATGGGTCCTGAAATGGCCGGGTCAAACAGTTTTGTGTATCAGTCAACTTTATTGGACTGCTGATATCACGAGCGCTTTCCCGAAGGGTCAGGAAGGTTTGCAAAAATACATGAACCTTTGCAATGAAGAGCTCAATGCTATAATCGATCTAGTAAGAGGCAAACTGTCGACGCAAAATCGAACGACGTTGGGTAAATTTTAACGCAAATTTTATGATATTTATACGAGCTTAATATAATTTCTTAATTTTTTGAAAATTATTTAAGAGGCATTGGTTACGCTGGACGTTCACGGGAGAGATGTTCTGAATGGTCTTCTGGAAGAAAAAGTAACGAAGAATACGGACTTCAAGTGGCTGTGTCAACTTCGTTATTATTGGATGGTAGTTTTTCAATGTGTATTTTTTTTATTCAATCCCAAAATTCTATTCTAGGGTTATCATCAGCTCGCATCGCCATAATGCACAATTTTGAAAAAATTTGAAATTCACACTTTTTAAAATACATTTTTTTTCCCAAAAAACGAACAATCGATTTTTTAGGAATATTTTGTTCTATTATCCAAAATTTAAACATTTTCCAAAAAAAAGCTCTCTATGACCAAAAATAAGTAAAATGCATATTGATTCAAAAGTACTGAAGTGTTCATCAGCCCATTGTAAGAAATTTGTCTCATACAGATACGATTTATTAACCACACGTTATGATGTTAATCAGTTATGAAGTATAAACAATTGTTTTAATTTCTTATAAAATCAAACAATCCTCATTTTTCCAGGATGAAAATTTGGTCACGATGATGATAAATTCATCTTTGAGATACGGATACGAATATTTGGGAAACACACCACGCCTCGTAATAACACCTTTGACGGATCGATGCTACCGAACCCTCTTTGGAGCTCTCGCTCTTCACCTCGGAGGAGCGCCGGAAGGACCTGCAGGAACCGGAAAAACGGAAACGACTAAAGATCTTGCAAAAGCTGTTGCCAAGCAGTGCGTTGTCTTCAATTGCTCGGACGGGCTGGATTACATCGCACTTGGCAAATTTTTCAAAGTAATTTTTCAAAAAATTGATCGATTTTTTGATTATAAAAAGATTCAATAGATCATAAAAATATTCATAATATACATTTGTATATGAACATATCACAGGGTTTAGCTTCGTGCGGTGCCTGGTCCTGCTTTGATGAATTCAATCGTATCGATCTGGAAGTCCTTTCGGTCGTCGCTCAACAAATTCTCACGATCCAACGTGCAATTAATTCAGGCAAGCCGACGTTAATCTTTGAGGGCACTGAACTTGAATTGGATCCAACTTGCGCTGTGTTTATTACGATGAATCCTGGATACGCCGGACGATCGGAATTACCGGATAATTTGAAAGCTCTCTTCCGACCTGTAGCGATGATGGTAAATTCACCTGAATTCGTGTATTTAAATTGTTTTTTTAATTCAAATTAAAATTTATTTTACTTATCAAATTTTTCAGGTCCCTGATTATGGACTCATAGCAGAAAATACTTTGTATTCTTACGGTTTTTACAACGCCAGACCTCTGTCTATAAAAATCGTGATGGCTTACAGGCTCTGCTCCGAACAATTGTCGAGTCAGAGTCACTACGATTACGGTATGAGGGCGGTCAAGTCCGTTCTCATAGCTGCAGGAAACTTGAAGCTCAAATATCCAAAAGAGAATGAAGACATAATTGTCCTACGAAGTATCAAAGACGTAAATCTACCGAAATTTTTGAGCCACGATCTACCACTCTTTCATGTATGTTTATTATTCAACATTTAAAGAGTTACACTGCTATAACAGCTCAAGAAAGCTCATTTCCTTTTTTATTGTAAAATAGATTTTTTTCAATATTTTTCAAGGTCCAAAGTATTTTTTACGTAAACAAAAATTATAGATTTACGGATGATAAGATAATATCATGTAATTATGTAATTTTACAATATATTATAAAATTATCATAATTTTCGGTTGATAATTTATTCTAGGGTATCGCTTCGGATCTATTTCCAAACGTTGTTCTCCCAGCGCCTGATTATTCGGATTTGAACAAGTGCGTTGAAAAAGCTTGCGCCGAAGCCAACATTCAGTGCGTTCCCTCTTTCCTGGAAAAAATTCAGCAGATCTACGAAATGATGATCGTGAGACACGGTTTCATGATAGTCGGTTATCCTTTCGGAGGGAAAACATCGGCTTATAAAATTTTAGCTGCTGCTCTCGAGCTTTGCGAAATTAACGTACGTAAAGTTGGAAAAATATTCTTTATTCTTATGTTTCTCGATTTTATTATATTATTCTATTTTATATATTTTATTATATTATCGAAGATAATTTACAGAATTTGATGAATGAGCACAGAGTTGAGGTGACCGTGATAAATCCAAAGTCTATAACGATCGGTCAGCTCTACGGTCAATTCGATCCAGCGTCTCACGAATGGAGCGATGGAGTTTTAGCTGTCAGTTATCGTACCTTCGCCGTTTCGACCAACGAAAACAGAAAATGGCTAATTTTTGACGGACCGATCGATGCCGTCTGGATCGAGAATATGAACACCGTTCTCGATGATAATAAAAAATTATGTCTCATGAGCGGTGAAATTATTCAGCTGGCGAAGACGACCAATTTAATATTCGAATCGATGGATCTTGAAACTGCTTCACCCGCGACTGTCTCGCGTTGTGGTATCTATTTTCATCGTTATGCATTTTACTCATCTCAATTCTTAATCTTTACTATTTGAAAATATATCTTATAAGATAAAATCAATGGAATCGATCCTATAATTTGAAAAAAAATTGAAAAAAGTCATAAAAGAAAAAGAAATATTTTTTGTATTTTTTTTTAAATTGTATAATTATAAATGATTGTAGGAATGATTTATATGGAACCGAGTGCACTCGGTTGGGATCCTCTCTTAAAATCCTGGCTTGGAGAACTGCCTTCAGTTTTTAGCGATTTTTTAAAAACTTTTCTCTACGAGTCTCTCTTCTTGAGATTCTGCAAGCCATTGTTCTACTTGCTGAGATACGGCGGTGTGAAGGAGACGTGTCCCATGCCTGATTCGAATCATTTGAAAGCAATTACTTATCTCATGGATTGCTTCATAAATGAGTATCATAGCATTAAAGCTGGTACAAACATAAACGAGCTTGATCTCCGTGCACAAATGGAGGTATACATTTGGTTTATTTCACCTGAACATGAAAATTTGACATGGAGAGACATATACATTATACATATATGGGGCATTCCATGCCAAAATGCCCCTCTTGCTGATATTTTATTTTTCTCTAATTTTTTAAAAAAATTATCGATAATACTTTCACTTTTTCTAGGGCTCTTTTTTCTTTTCTTGCATCTGGGGTATGGGCGGAACTCTCGAGACCGCCGACAGACCAAAATTCAGCGTCATGTTTCGCGGACTCTTAGAGAAGGAATTCCCAGCACACCTCGTTAAATTGTATAATCTTCCGGAACCAGTTAAAACACCCGCAAAACCGTACATTTTCGTCATGCCGAAAGATGGTCTTGTATTCGATTACAAATTTATCAAAGAAGTAATCATTACTCTCACTCCATATTATTAATTTATTCATAATAATTCACAATAATTTTTATAAAAAAATGAAAAAAATGATCTCACACGCGTTTGAATTACGTAGGGAAAGGGAAAATGGAAATTATGGTCCGACGATTTGATAAACGCTCCACCGATCCCTCGAGACGTTCCCGTCAATCAAATAATCGTTCCGACAGTCGAGACCATCCGATATACAACGTTGTTTCAATTACTCGTCCAGAACGACAAGCCCGTTCTTTTCGTTGGTCCGACAGGAACCGGAAAATCCGTCTACATCATAGATTTTCTTCTGAAGAAAAATAAATTAGCCGTGTACAAGCCACTTTTCGTTAATTTTTCCGCTCAGACGACAGCCGGACAGACGCAGGAGATCATAATGAGCAAACTGGATAAAAGAAGAAAAGGAGTTTATGGACCACCGATAGGCAAACGTTGGGTCATATTCGTGGATGACGTTGCGATGCCCTTAAAGGAAATTTACGGAGCTCAGCCACCGATTGAGCTCCTTCGACAACTTCTTGATCACTGGCAGTGGTACGATCTCAAAGAATTGAGTCCTCTGAAATTGATAGAGATTCAATTGATGTGCGCTATGGGGCCGCCTGTCAGCGGTGGCAAGGACGTCACTCCGAGGTTCAAGCGACACTTTTTTGCTCTGACTATCGCCGAATTCCAAGATGAAGTTATGATCACAATTTTTAGCAAAATCGTTTTATGGCATTTGGATACAAGGTCACGATTTTTATTTCTTCATTTTGTTCATATTAATATTGAGTACTAAAATTAAAAATTTTTTATTCTAAATATTTATTTACTTAACAGAGGCTTTAGCAAAGAATTCGATCCTTGTATTGACCAAATCGTTCTCGCGACTCTCGACATTTACAAGCAGAGTCTTCGCAACCTTTTGCCTACGCCGGAAAAATCACATTATTTGTTTAATTTACGTGATTTCTCGAGAGTCGTACAGGTAAGTCAATTTTTTTAAATAATTTTGATAAATGAACTAAAAATATTTTTTTTAATTTCCAGGGTGTTTTGCTGTCGGTACCCGAATCCATGCCGACTTTAGCGAGCATGAAGCGACTCTGGGTTCACGAAATTCTTCGGGTATTCAATGATCGTTTGATTGATGAAAATGACGTTAATTGGTTGATATCCCAATTACACAAGACAGTCAGCGAGCACATGGACGCTGATTTTGACGAATTATTTAACGATCTCGCTGAACCTGGAAATAAGAATGTATTAAATAATTAAATACAAAATTATTTTTTTTTATAAACAAAAATAAATGTAACTGTTGGATTTCAGATTGGCGAGACTCAGCTCAGGAAACTCGTTTATTGCGATTTCGCTGATCCAAAAGCGGATGTCCGATTGTACCAGGAAATCCCAGATCTGGAAGCTCTGCGTGTAATCGTCGAAGGCTATCTCACCGAGTACAACTCGATGACGAAAAAACCAATGAATCTCGTCCTGTTCAGATTCGCCCTGGAACATCTCTCGAAGATATCGCGAATAATAAAACAGCCCAGGAGTCACGCGCTTCTCGTGGGAGTCGGCGGTTCCGGGAGACAATCGCTCACGCGACTGGCGTCGCACATCTGCGAGTACGAACTGTTTCAGGTCGAGATAACGAAACAGTACGGAAAGCACGAATGGCACGAGGACATTAAATCGATTCTGAAGAAAACTACAGCGACGGAGCTCCATTCGACTTTTCTTCTGACGGACACGCAACTCAGGGAAGAAAGTTTCCTCGAGGATATGAGCAACATCCTCAATTCTGGCGAAGTCATTATTTTAATTTTTTTTGTTTATTTTATTCATTTTTTAATATCCTCGATTATCTTCAATAATTCTTAAATTTCTTGTCAGGTACCAAATATTTTCAACGCGGAGGAGAAAGCTGAAATCTGCGAGAAAATGCGACAAATAGATCGTCAGCGAGAACGTTCGATGCAAACTGACGGAAGTCCAGTCGCGCTGTTCAATCTCTTCGTCCAAATAGCTCGGGACCAGCTGCACATTGTACTAGCGATGTCCCCGATAGGTCAGAGCTTTCGCAATCGAGTGAGAAAATTTCCAGCACTCGTTAATTGTTGCACGATCGATTGGCTGCAATCGTGGCCGGAAGACGCGTTGCTCGCTGTGGCTACGAAATTCCTCGGGGAAATTGAGCTCTCCGATCATGAACGAAATGCGAGCATAGAGATGTGTCAATTCTTTCACACGTCGACGCAGACCCTCAGTGATGAATTTTTCACGAGGCTCGGAAGACACAATTACGTCACTCCGACTTCCTATCTGGAGATGATTAATACTTTCAAAGACCTCTTGAAGAAGAAAAGAAGGTTTTTAATAATTCATCTATGTATTAGCGTATTTATTTTTATATTATGGTAATTTTAATGAAATTATTTATTGATGTTCGAGATTCGAAAACGTTTAGAATTTCATCAACATCTAGAATTAGATTTATATTTCAATTTCAGTTAAAATTAAAGTAAAAATTAAAATTATTGAAAAAAATAAGTTAAACATTTCTAGAGACTATTTAAACATATATAGTTTGTATTTTTTTCCATAGCGATATTCTTCTAGCCAAAGCAAGATACGAAGGTGGCCTGGATCGACTGGACAGCACGCAGCACCAGGTGACAGAGATGCAAGAGACGTTGAAACGATTGCAACCAATGCTGGTGACAGCTGCTCAGGATGTCCAACGAATAATGATGACCGTCGAGAAGGAGAGCCTCGAAGTTTCCGAAGTAGAGAAAGTCGTGAAAATTGACGAGGAGTCAGCAATGGTAGTTAACGTCATATACGAGGGAGGAAGGAACAAATCATTCAAGATTAATTTATTAATTATTCTAATGTTACAGGAAGTAGCGTCAGCTGCTGCTGAAATTAAAGCTGAATGCGACGCCAACCTCGCCGACGCGATGCCTATCCTAAATCGAGCTCAATCGGCTCTCGATACTTTAACTCCTGCTGATATATCAATAGTCAGATCCATGAAAAATCCACCCCCAAATGTAAAATTGGTCATGGAAGCTGTTTGCGTTCTCAAGGTAAAATTATTTAATAAAAAAAATGAAAAAAAAGTTTCATTTTCTAATAAAATTTTATAATGAAGGACGTGAAACCTGAAAAAATACAACATCCAGAAGGGAAAGTAACAGAAGACTATTGGAAAGCATCCCTAAAAGTATTGAGCGACGCAAAGTTCTTGGACTCGTTGTTGAACTTCGACAAGGACAACATCCCCGAGCGCATAATCGAAAAAATTCGCAAGGATTACTTGACGAATCCAAATTTTGATCCCGACAAGGTGAAGACTTCGTCAACGGCCTGCGAGGGATTGTGCAGATGGATTTACGCGATGTCGGAGTACGACAAGGTCGCTCGTGTCATAGCACCGAAGAAAAAAGCTCTGGCCGAAGCTCAGGCCGTGTACAACGCGGCGATGGAGAAATTGGAAATAAAACGAGCTCAATTGACCGAGATCCAGGGAAAATTGGCTGCTCTGGAGGCGGAGCTTGCGGCCAGGAAAGCAGATTATCAAGCGATGATCGACAAAGTTACGGAATGCGAGGAAAAATTGAAGAGAGCGGAAGAATTGATCGGAGGCCTGGGCGGAGAGTACACTCGATGGTCCGAGAGTGCCAAACAATTGGGCGAGAGATACGATCGATTGACGGGTGATGTTATCCTCGCTGCTGGAATAATAGCATATTTGGGTGTATTCACTGGACCCTTCAGAACGAAGCAGACAGAACGATGGGTAGAATTGTGCGTTAGCTTAAAAATAGTCTGCACGAAGGACTTTCAACTCCGAGATGTCCTTGGGGATGCTGTTCTCATTCGATCTTGGAATATTCATGGATTGCCGAGCGATTCATTTTCGGTCGATAATGGAATAATAGTCCAGTAATAATATAAATTTTATAAATTAATATTAATTTAAGTAATATTGTAAATTTAAAAAAACGTATATTTTTTTGTTGAGGGATGCAAGATGATCGATCCCATAAATTAAAAAAAAGTTTATTAATTTAATTAAATAGTTAATAATAATATCCATTTTATAAATTAATATTAATTTGAATAATTTTATGAATTTATAAAAAAACGTATAATTTTTTGTTGAGGTATGCAAGATGATCGATCCCATAAAATAAAAAAAACGTTTATTAATTTAATTAAAACGTTAATAATATAATATACATTTTATAAATTAAGATTAATTTGAATAATGTTATGAATTTATAAAAAACGTATAATTTTTTCCTGAGGTATGCAAGACGATGGCCTCTCATGATCGATCCCCAGTCACAAGCGAACAAGTGGATCAAAAATATGGAGAAGCAAAACAACATGAGCATAATACGTTTGTCACAGACGGACTATTCTCGAATTTTGGAAAATGCTATTCAATTCGGGCAACCGATTCTTCTGGAAAACATCGGCGAGGAGCTGGACGCTCTCCTGGAGCCGATACTATCGAAGCAAACGTTCAAGCAAGGAGGAGCTTTGTGCATCAAGCTCGGTGACACTGTTCTCGAATACAATTTAGACTTCAGGCACGTCTGTTCGTTTGAATTATTTTTTATTGAATTGAAAAATAATAATTTTTATATTTTTGACAGGTTTTATATTACCACGAAATTGAGGAATCCTCATTATCTGCCGGAAATAGCGGTCAAGGTGACGTTATTGAATTTCATGATAACACCGAGCGGTCTTGAGGATCAACTTCTTGGCATCGTCGTTGCGAAGGAACGACCGGATTTGGAGTCGGAAAAGAATTCTCTCATCATACAGGGTGCTGCGAATAAAAAGTAAATATAAAATGTTCATATTTTATTTTAAAGATTAAGTAATTTTGTTTACCTAATATCGTGACGAATTTTGCCAATTTCTTCACAACAGACTACTGAAAGAAACTGAAGCTAAAATTCTGGAGGTACTGTCAGTAGCGGAAGGGAACATCCTCGAGGACGAAGAAGCGATAAGTGTACTCACCTCGTCGAAAGTACTCAGCAATGACATACAAGTGAAGCAGGCTGCAGCTGAGATCACAGAAAAATCAATCGACTCAGCAAGACTTCAGTACACTCCAATCGCTCTTCACTCGACAGTTTTATTTTTTACGATCGGTAAAATTTACTCAGAATTGATCTTTTTTAAAACTTTTTAAACTTTTTTAATACTTTTTTTTAACGATAAGAATAATAGTGAAAGAAATAATGAAATAATGAAAGATTAAAAATTCAAATTTTACAGCAATGTTGGCCAACATCGATCCAATGTATCAGTACTCTTTAGCCTGGTTCGTAAATCTTTTCAAACTGGCCATCGAAAAGACTGCTCAGTCGGACAATTTTCAAGTTCGCCTCGACGAGATGACGAAAAATTTTACTTATTCCCTCTACGTCAACATATGCAGATCGATCTTTGAGAAGGATAAACTTCTATTTTCTATGTTGTTGACTATAAATTTGCTAGAGAAAACGGGAACGATCCCACCGGCGCAGTGGATGTTTTTGTTGACCGGAGGCGTGGGCCTTGATAATCCTTACCCGAATCCATCCTCGTGGCTTCCGGTAAAACTTTGGGATGAATTGTGTCGTTTGACTAACATTCAAGGATTTAAGGTAATTTTTCATTGCGTTGGAATTATAATTAATTAATTTTAGTTAAAAAATAATTCATATTTTTTTCAGGGAATTCGAGAATCTTTCACGAATCATCTGGCTGATTGGAAACAATTGTTCGATTCGAGAGAACCACAAAATTCATCGATTCCATCGCCATTTCAAGCTGTCACTAAATTTCAAAAGTTATTAATACTCAGGTGTATCCGACCGGACAAAGTGGTTCCGGCTGTTCAAGACTTTGTCGAGTGTAACTTTACATTTAAATGTTTATTACATGCCTATAAATTTTTAATTTTAATTATTTTTTTCTTTATTATTAGCTGAATTGGGATCACAATATGTAGACCCTCCACCATTCGACTTGAACGCTTCGTACTCGGATTCAAATTCCTGTATTCCTTTGATATTCATTTTAACTCCCGGAGCTGATCCTGCTCAACTCTTATTGAATTTTGCTGATGAGCAGGGCTTCGGTGCCAGCAGGCTCTTCTCTTTATCACTGGGACAAGGTATTTTTAAATATTCATATATCTAAAAAAATGTAATTCATTGAATTATTTAATTTTTTTTATTTTTATTTTAAAAATTCATCTGAAAGTCTCATACTTATCGATATTTAAGTTTTTTCAAATGAGCTTGAATTATTATATTTTGAAAATAAAAACAATAAACATGTTTTTAGGACAAGGACCAATAGCCGTAAAATTAATAAACGACGGCGTGAAATATGGCAATTGGGTTGTTTTACAAAATTGTCATTTGGCTAAAAGTTGGATGGGCACGTTGGAAAAGATATGCGAAGGTTTATTCCCCGACACGATACACCCTGACTTTCGTCTATGGCTGACGAGTTACCCAGCCGATCATTTTCCCGTTACCGTACTCCAGAACGGAATAAAAATGACGAACGAACCGCCGAAGGGTCTGCGCGCAAATATTTTGCGATCGTACCTGAGCGATCCGATCTGCGATGGAGATTTTTTCGAATCTTGTAAGCAATCGGTGGTTTTTAAGAAATTGCTCTACTGTTTGTGCTTTTTCCACGCTATTGTCCAAGAGAGAAGAAAATTCGGTCCCATTGGCTGGAACACGCCGTACGAATTCAATGAAACGGATCTTCGGATCAGCGTCTTGCAATTACAAATGTTTCTCGATCAGTACGACGACGTACAATTTGAAGCTCTAAAATATCTCACGGGTGAGTGTAATTACGGAGGCAGAGTTACCGATGCCTGGGATCGCAGAACGCTCAATACGATTCTCGTCAAATATTACTGCGAGTAAGTTAAAAAGAAAAATTTAAGGGAGAGCGATAGAAAAAATTTGAAAAATCGTAAAAAAATTACAAACAATGGTAAAATATTTTTTACTTAAATTTTATACCCGTAATTTTTGAGAAAAAATAAAAAGCCAGAAATTTTAGATTTTACCATTAAAAATGAATTTTTGTCAACGATTGATCTCTAATTTCTCCTTAATTGTCATTCTCATATTTAACAAAAATAAAGAATTTGAATAAATGTTTGTTCTCATTCACAGAGAAGCTCTAGAGGCAGATCCGTACTATTTCGACGAAACGTCCGAAAATTATTACTGTTTGACAGCAAAAGAACACGATGCATATTTGGAATATACGAAAAATCTACCTCTGATAACGGCGCCTAGTGTTTTCGGAATGAATGAGAATGCTGATATCATCAAAGAGCAGCAAGAAACTGCACTATTATTCGATTCCCTTTTATTGACTCAGGTAAATGCATTTGAACGAAAAAATTTCTTGTCTGATTTAAAAAAATTTTTAAATGTACTTTTTTGTTTGTTTGTTTATTATCTCCATAAGGACCGATGGGTAAGTTATAAAAAATTGGTTTACATACTCTTTTTTAAGTATTTGCAAATTAATTTTTATTACACATGCTCACTGTTCAGGATGTGTGGGAAATTCAGGTATATTATGTCAATATTCATCAAAGTTTGTTGGTCACGTAAATTGAAATGTCTTGTATGTTTTTTGCAAAACAGGAAACTCAGAAAGGTGGAAGCGATGGCAAGTCTCCGGATGAAATAATTTATACAGTTTGTAAAGATATTCTTGGAAAACTTGTCGATAATTTCGATCTGCATCAAGCCCAGAATAAATATCCGACTTTGTACAGTCAAAGCATGAATACGGTTTTGGTCCAGGAGATGGAAAGGTTCAATAAACTTTTGCAGTGCATACGGAGCAGTCTCATAAATGTCCAAAAAGCCATAAAAGGTACAAAATTTGAGTAACATTTTTCACTCGATGATTAAGATACTTAAGAATTTATTGTCCGTAATATCTCTGGGAACGGTGACTTTTCTCTACTGAATTCAAGTGTAACTAAAAAGTAAACTATTAAATATTCTTATTATTTATTTCGGAGCTTATTTTACGAAATTTCCATTAATTTTCCCTATGTTAAATTTTTATAACTTTGGAAATTTATTGACAGCCGATTTTTTAATTGATTAAGAAATTCACGTGGCAATATTTTAATGATTTTTTTAGTTTTAAAAGATAATGACAGTACACTCAAATTCTAGGATTGATTGTAATGTCTATCGAATTGGAAGAAGTAGCTAGTGCAGTTCTTACTGGAAAAATTTCTTCCCTGTGGATGAAGCATTCGTATCCGTCTTTAAAACCTTTGGGAAGCTACATAAATGATTTTATTAAGCGATTGGCATTTTTACAGGTAATATATTTTGTAATTTGTATGTATATTTTTCTGTCGGTTAAGTGAAATTTATTCATGGAGAAATGCAATAATGTTATGATTTTTGTATCACAGAAATGGTTTGATGAAGGACCACCTCCAACCTTTTGGCTATCCGGCTTTTTTTTCACTCAAGCTTTCCTGACGGGTGTCTGCCAAAATTTCGCTAGGAAATATCAAATTCCGATAGACCTGCTCGGATACGATTTCATCGTTATGAAGGAGACCAAGTTTTCCGATACTCCCGAAGACGGAGTTTACATCTACGGCCTATTTTTGGATGGAGCTAGATTTGATAAGGAAAAAATGGCAATTGAAGAAAGCTTACCGAAAGTGCTTTATGACGTCGTGCCTCACGTAAGTAAAAAATCAAAACTAATTTACGTATACATTCTTGTAAACTTACATACATATCAACCTTTAAAAGGAATCAAAGGAAATATTTACAAAAATTTAATTATTTTCCATGCATAATTTATGTCAATTTAAAAAAAAAAATTAAAATCTAAAAAGAAAACTTGGATTGAAATTTAAAAAGAATAATGAAAATCTTTGTTAAAAAATTTGTACAAAACTCAATAATGCACCAGTACAAACTTCGGCTTAAAAAAATTGATTTTTCGATAAAATACATTTAGATTTATGTGAATTTGAAACATGTAACATAACTACGTATAAATAATCAAAGTATGTATAATCAAATAAGAAAATAAAATTCTATATCCGTTTATTTTGACAGATATGGCTAGTTCCAATGGCTAAAGAGAAAATACCGAAACGAAAGACTTACAACTGTCCGTTGTACAAAACAAGTGAAAGGCGAGGTGTACTGTCGACAACTGGTCATTCTACGAATTTTGTAATATCGATGCTTCTACCAACGATAAAGCCTGAAGAGCACTGGATCGTCAGAGGTGCTGCAATGCTATGTCAATTGTCGCAGTAATAATTTCACTAATAAAATAACATACTCAATGAGAGATTTATCATTTAACGATACAGTAGTTAAATTTTAAACGTATATTTATTAAGATGTACATTATATTTGCAACATTTTCACCCGTGATTTGCGAGTTACTCTACAAGAATTTGAACGAGTCCAATTGGACATCTTCAGGGAAATTTTGTACACTGTAAAGGTGAAAACGGTGGATCCTAAAGATGTGTATGGCTCGTTGCGAATTCTGCGATATAATCCGTGAAAAACGGAATTTAATTCTCGGATCTGCAGAATAATCGTTTCTCTCTCTTCATTGTAAAAAAGTCCAATTTGAAGATTAGATTAAACGGTTTCTGACGACGCATCACGGTCAAATATCTCCAAGTCAAAGGAGCTTTTTCAGAAATTTATTCTTTCGTAATTAGAGGTAAAGAGAGGTAAATGTTATACTCGATTAATCATCGACTGAAGGGCCATAGAATATGAGTTCCGGTATTTGCCCTCCCTGAACCCCTGTACCATTTGTACTTTCCGAACTGCACTGAAATTGAAAATTAACGCTGCCAACGGTAGCCTCGGACATGCCCTCTTGTCCGAAGTAACTCAATTCACCACCATCAAGTATAGCACTCGCTGTGTAAAAGCACTCAGGCTCTATACGTATCGGGCTTTCAAAATAAACATGAAAAGTATTGCTTGATCCATCGGAAAAAAATTTTGTATTATTTTCCGATAGAACGCGACCCAGTCTCTTCAGTTCGATTTTTACATTGTAATCCGCAGCACCCGACGAGCTTCCAAAAAGGCCAAAGCCGATTATGAATATTCTTTTATCGACGCTGAACTGAATTGAGTCACATCGCCCTCGGTATCGCCACTGATTCGACCGATAGGCGCACGAGAGAAATCTATGACAAACCTGTAAATGTAAAACAAAAGTACATTAATTATTTGTTTTTAACATTTCTCTCGTACTGAAACAATGCTTCGAAAGTAAATTATATAACCCACCTGAGTTTTTAATCCCTGACGAGGTTTTATCGGGTAACGTAAATGAGGCTTTGTACTGGCAGTGAAGTGAAGAAAAAGGTCAATCGTTTCTTGCTGCGTCAGAATGCCAGTTTGTGCGACACTGTTTGCGAATTCCTCGACGCTCATTGCCGGTATCCGTATTAAATTTAGAGCGGACCCTACAAATAATATGCTCGTCTGATATAAAATCTACAGGTGAATAATATATTTCTTGAACGAAAACAAAACGTACCTAGAAGTCGTCTCTGATTCGCTGGTGTCGGTTCTAATTCTTGTCTAACGCACTCAGCGGGGGCCCATCTGAGAGCAGCTTCCCACAAGTGGATTTCTTTACAGTTTAACGTTTCCCTCGACAAAACTGATTCAAGGGTGTGTATGTCGATATCCAGGAAGCCCTCCGATTTGAGAGCCAACTCGGCCTAACGTAATACGTTTTCATCAGTATTTTATCATTAAATTGAAGGTAAATCAATTGCTTGGATCTATTTAAATCTTACTTGAGCATCAATGACTTCCCAACAACGTTGCATTAAATCGGGCTCTTCAAAAAGGCGAGACTGGCTTAACAAGAGACAGGCATTTTTTGCTGTCAGACTAGTTTCCAAATAATTGACACACGCTCGTGCCAAGTGTGGAACGATATATTTCTTAGCTACGTACAGAGTCGCTAAAACTGTGTCTGCCTCCAAATGCACTTCGTCGCAATACATGTATCTGTCGAAAATAATTCTGTATTAAATCGATAATTCAACTCCGGAAAATTTTAATTCTTTCAAAAGAAAAAAGCCCTATAGCGTTATAACGATTCCGTAAGATTTGGACAAAATTCCAAGTTTTAAGGTGTTGATCATAATAGTATACAATAATATGAAATGTTAAAATTTCGATACTAATTTAAAAAAGTGATGGGCATGGCACTTATATAAAACTTCATTCCAAAGTAGTGAAAACTCTTTGTCTCATGACTGACTTTTCAAGTTTAACGTTTACATTGAATATTTGATATATTTATATATATTATAGATTTATATTGAACATTTCACAGGTTTTCTAAAAACGCTGTCACATAACAATATTATAATATAATTTAACAAAATAGTTGATGAATATCTTTATTGCTTTATTCTTTTGTTGTTATCTTTTTTGTCAAATGTAGTTTCTAACTTACTTGAGTAAAGCAAGAAATGCAGCAGGCTCTACGTCAGGGACTTCAATGTCTTTTTTGTTTTCTGCCAATCCACCGTAAAACATGGCATAGAATACTGAGCTTCCAGTAGCTAACACGTATTTATGAGCTGGAATTGACTGTGTGTGACCTATTAAGTTTAAAAAAATTTTCTTGAATAGTCTGCATTTGCATGAAATTTACTTATCTCAGAATTAAAATTTACCCGGACTGCCAACAATAAATAGGATGTCAGCCATCAGGTGGTTATTGAACATGGCAGCATTCCGTTCTCGCACGGTAGATTTTGATGCTTGCCAATTTGGATCCTGAGTACAATCCTCAAGTGTCGGTAAACTCAGTTGTGAAATAGGAGAAGAGATAGAAGACAGCGGGGATACTGGAGCACTCTGAGACTGGCTTATGAAATCTTCTTGCTGCAAAATCATCTGCGACGAGAATGGTATGATTGGCAGTGGCGAGCCGGAGACATTGTTGCTCGGTGATTCCGCTGAAACATTCATATATTTCTCACCTGTTCAATCACATAAGAAATAAAACAAATTAAAATAAAGAATATTACATCATCGTAATAAAAATTATTTTGTTATATCATATATTAAAATAGAGTTTAAATGTTTGGAGCGTTACTTATTTGAAGTGGAAAATATTTACGTGTTTTGTGAGGTTATGTGTTCAAATTTGTTTTTAAATCGACTTTTGTTAGCGATGTATGAAAAAATTGGTTATTAATGACTTTCAATTAATTTACCCGTAGTGAACATGATTTTCTTATGGACAATTGCCGAGGTGTTTGGCAAGTCTCGATCAAACTCGTCTTGTTATTGTCCCTGCTACATTTTGGATGAAATTTTTCCCGTCCAGGTAAATATATCGAATGTAAAATATCGATTTCGCCATTCATCCATCAAAACTGCATGCGAGAACACTCGCAAAACCTTTATGAGTACTTTTTAAAATTCTTTATCTATGATAACTGATTTATGAGGTAAATATATGTGTACACACTGCGATAGAAAAAAAATCGTTCCAAGGATAAAACGAAGTCAGCCGAAAGTTCTTACGGACTGAGTACCGAAATTATATACATATAGGCGTTTAGTGCCCGAGTGCACATATACGTACACAAACTACACTGATGTGTGCTCAGTTTTCTCTCTCTCTCTCTCATCGTTCGAAAAAATGAACAAAACATAACGAGCGCGCCATGTTTGTTATTTTTATATCAGCTTTTTTTAAATTTCTCAAATTGAAAAAATCAAGAAATCTATCTTGATTAAATTTTTTCCTTTTGTTGCGTTATCTGTATATCTATCGGATTTCATTCGACCAATTCTTGTTACATATAAGTATGTGTATACTAAATATATACGTATATAAATTTTATGGGATATTTGCTTGCTCCTCATCTCGTCTTTTCCGTCGTAGAAGTTGAACCGATTTTAATGAAATTTTGTACACGTGCAGATATGCACATACATACTATACACTGAAAACTCTCATATCTTAATCGTTCGGTGCAAAAGAACCTCTCAAAACTTAACTATGGCGGTAATGGGAAAAATTAAGTTATGAGAGGTAAAGTCATGGAGAATCATGGGTAAAGTGGTTAAGATATGAGAGTAGAGTTTCCAGTGTATATGTTTAACATGTATACAAGTATACATATAGACATATACTTTGTACAAATATATGTAAAATACTCCCTGCAAACTTGATTTAAAAAAAGGGCTTATAGGTTTGAAAGGTTAAATAAACATATATATTTTCGAAAATTTCTCATTAGTTAAAATAAAATATAATATATATGTGTTGTATTGGTTTTCTAAATGGCGAAGCATAATATGAAAAGATTCACTTCTCGGCAATATTTGGGATTCTTATTCCAAAATGATAAAAATTCAACCGCAGAGGAATCTGGTTTTCGAAGATCGTTCAGGTAAAAAAATCTCAATTGTGAACACGATACGTAGATTATCGTCTAAAATTTCTTCTTTTTTCTTTGCGTTGTTTTTGTTGACTCCGATCGAAAAGAAGAACGACCATACGGCAATTGTCAAAAAATTATTTTTCTTATTATAGATGAGTCTATTCTTTTTTTCTTATTATAGATGAGCACAGCTCGCGAGTGTCAGAGAGATTTGGTACAAAATTGGAATTTTTATTTTTGGCAGCGTTTTTTTGTCATAAAGTCACAAAAGTTAAAGTCAGAAAAAGCGTTATTTTAATAAAAAAATATATAACCAAATTTATGAATTTATACGTCAATTTTTGACGGATATAGAATTCCAAAAATATTTTTTTAAATTTTAACTTCATAAATCATATTGTACATACATTTCATATTTGGGGTAGGTCAAACAATTCATTCCCCGTGCCATATATTTTTATTATTGTGAAAAAAACATTTTTGATGTATGAATGTAATTTTAAAAGTCATATTTAAATTTCTAGAACTATTGACAACAAGTGATTTATGTGATGGAAATTAATTAGAAAATGATCGAATTTATTCCATCGTATAAAACAAATATGAACGACTAAAAATAGATCGAAGATTATTTAGTTTATCTCACCATTGACCCAAGCATTGGTTTGAGTTTCCACGAGGTTATTTTCTTGAAAACGTTTCACTGGCTTTGAAGATATTTTCGCGTACACATTCGACATCGCCATGTTCCTGAACGTTTCGCAATTTAGATAAAGCTGAAGTTAAAAATAAATAATCTTGGCATCCACGGATTACCCTTTTCGGGTCTTATAATTACGGATTATTAATGTTTTGAATAGCCCGATAACATGCTCGTTCAATATTATAGGAGTTCCTCGTTATATTCACTGCGTGCATCTGACGCTCGATATTCTGCTTCGAACAATTGTGAAGGCGCGTGCGCCGTTTCGTCCCGTCGTTATTTTGAAGTATATCCTTTGCTTTGCGCCACCACGCTTAATATTTTTCCGTTGTATTTCTTAGGCGTATCCATGGATACTACCTGCAGTCTTCAAGCCTGTATTACAACTTTTGATATTTCATGTTCGTTGTCACGGACAACCTTCCGATGGGGCCAGTATAAACTTAGAGAACTTCCGAATCTGTCCTCGTGTCCACTGAGCGACCGTGAATTTTTCGACTCCAAAAATTCACCTTTCTAGCTGTTATCGAAGATTTTTTATTCCACTAAAATGGCTGACGAAATAAAGCCGGAAGTTATAAAGAAGACTCAAAAGGCTCTGGGAAAATATGTCAAAAAGCCTCAGCTCACTGACAAATTGCTACGAAGACCGCCCTTCCGTTTCCTTCACGATGTCATATCAGCTGTAAACATTTTATTATTTTAAACTCGAGTCGTTAATGTTATAAAATTTTTAAAGAAATAAATAATGAAAGTTATAGTAATTTATATTTTATCTTTACCATTTATTATTTCCAGATAACGAAAGAAACCGGATTTTTAGCCAATTTGTTCACGGAGGAGGAATTAAATCCGGATGGCAAAGACAAAGAAGCTAAAATCGCGTATTTGACAAAACTAATAAATGTTGTGAGTGAGTATTGGAATTTGCGTATTGGTAATTATATTTACAGACTGATTTAAACTAAAAAAATTAATTATTATGAAGAAATCGTTACGGGGTCTGAATTATCCGTCCGGCCATCCAAAATCATCGCCGGCCAAGAACCAACGAAAACAAACGAATTTTTGCAAGTTATTGCAAAAGCTCTTGACAAGAACGTAAGTTTATGGCTTTAACAAACTTATATGCGAACCTCCGAGACTAATTATTATAAATTGTACGTGTCTTAGATCGACAGCACAGAAGTGGTTCAACGTTACAATAGCAGCTCAAAAAAGGACTCAACATCAAAATTATCTCAAGAATCTTCCAAGACCTCGACAACGAAACGGAGTACCCGTTCGAAGAAGGAAACAGAACAAAATGCGGTGCCCGAAACTAAAAAAAGTTCGTCGCGACCGGAGCAGGCGTCACGCAAAAGCAGAGATCAGGAGAAAAAGGAGAAAAGTCCAGCCAATAAAACTAGACAGACGAGAAGACCAAAAAACGACGGTGACGTACCTGCGAAGGTAATAAAAAAAATAATTAGAAATTTGAAGAGTTTTAAAATAAAATAAGAAATAAAAGAAAAATTAAACTGAAAATTATAGCAGAACCAGAGAGATCGATCAAGTACTGTTAAAAGTGAAAGTAAATCGACGACGAAAGTCAAGCAGCCCTCCAGTGCACAAAGCAACGACGTAAATCTTGAGAATGGCACTCAGGATCTCCCATCCGAAGTTCCCAGCGAGGTGAGCATCAAGGAAAGCGTGAATGCAGAAGATTCGAACAATTCGGTGCTCCCAGGACCTGTAAAAATAAGCACAGAAACAGCGAATAATGATCGAGAAGAGACGAATAATGCTTCAAAAACTATTATAAAAATCGAAGACCCTCAACCGCCGGAAAAACCAGAGGAGAAAATGAAGTAAATATCGTTCAGTCTGCTGAACGTAATCACCTGTACGTAAGCTGATCGCTTGTTATTAATCAGTACTACGATTCCAAGAGTTTCAGAAACGAGTCCAACGGTGAAAGAATCTCTTAGACCTCCAAGCAGTCGACCCTCCAGCGCGAGACCGGCAGCTCCGAAGTTACGATGGAAACCGGACATAAAAGGAAAAAATATGGAACCGTGAGAATATTTTCTTTTTTTAAGAGCCTGTGCCACTGAAATTTAACATGATAAGAATTTTGGTAAAATTATTGGAATAGAATATAGAATATAGGAAATGGAATGTCCTCTTATGGGAGATTCGAGAATTATATTTGTTTGAAAACTTGATATTTACTGAGTAATTGAATTTATTCGATATATACGAGCAATACGAAAAATTTTCAGTTAATATTTCAGAAAATATAAACGTGAATAAGCATATTTTGAAAAAAATCTTCATTAATTATTTGACATATTTGAGAACGTTTTGACTTCAAATCTCATCATAATTTTACAATTTTTCAATACTATGTCTTTTGGATCTATATTTTTTGTGCTGTGACTAACGTAAACCTTTTAAACATAATTGCAGAAGATAATATGTATTACGTAATAATATATTATAAAAAATTCTAGTATTCTCGTGGAAAATGACAATGTGATTGTGGACAATTTCGAAGAAACCCATGATGATAATGACAGCATGGTGGTCCTGGAAACAGATGGAAACGATTATTCCAGTGTTAACGAGGCTCACGAAAATATAAATAGTAATAATACTCAGGAGCATGGATATTTAGTGGCTCAGATTTTAGAGACTCAGAGGGAACTGGCTAAAGTAAACACGGTGGATATTATTCCGAACACAATCGAGAACGTGAGCAAATTTCAATTTTCTCCCCTCTTATTCTTATATACTAAATTGAATACGCAATCTTTAATTAAATTTTACTGTAATTTTAGGAATCGGATTCGAGCTTGAAAAAAAATCCAGAAATGATTTCAAAGGAGGTGGAAAAGTTGCAGGGCTCGATACAACGATTGACTCGTGCGACCCATCCGATGGGAAAATTGCTCGATTTTTTGCAAGAGGATGTAGAATTAATGGAAAAAGAGCTCGCGGAGTGGCGAAGTCAATTCAGGGATCTCCATATTCAATTGGAGCGGGAAAAAGAGTGAGTCAAAGCAAAGATTTCCTTTAAAAAAATCGATGGAATAAAATGAAGAGAATTTCAATTGCGTCGTTTCAGGCAGTCTCAGGCGACGGTTAATCCACTGGAGGCATCGTTTGCCAGTATCGAGAGTGGCATACAAGAACACCTTGAAAAAATATACCAAACGAAATTAAATATTGTAAGAAACAAAAATAAAATTCAACAGCTACTGCTGGGGCGAGCGTAAACTGGCTTTTGTCTGAATTTATTGTCTCTACTTTCGTATATTATTTTTATTCATTTTTTTTCGTGGAATCCAAGAGGAGAACTTGCAGTGTTCGGTATTCTCATGCGTAATTTCATTCCGCGCACTGTGTACCGCCCAGTCACACATGCTTGCCGGGAATGCGCGCCGATTATCGATTTTTTCTCCAAGCGGGATGCTGTGTACCTATCCGCTACGCCTATCGCAGTCTTCCCATGACAACATTCAAGCGAGCACACCTGTGTTCATCGCGAAACAATTTTAATTAGTTCATTAGGAAATTAACAAACAACACACATGCATTCAGCTTTTTTCTTCTTCATCGTAGCCGTCGTTCATGTTACGAACGGTGAACAAAATAGTATACCAATCATCGTTTCATTTCATCATAATAAATACATACCTCGCTCATAACTGCATTCTACTTGATTGATTTTGCAAATTTCATTTTCCGTCCAGGTGAGCTTATGGCACAAAGTTACGAGGCGAATCCAGATGCAAAGCGACTTTACGATGATCTTCTTTCAAATTATAATCGGCTTATTCGTCCGGTTATCAACAATACGGAAACTCTTACTGTATGGATGAGCCTGAAGCTTTCTCAGTTGATTGAAATGGTGAGTTTTTAAACTATCACTTCTCATCTTCGAAATATGTTCGTGAGGAATTCCTATTACCTAGAAAAATTGTTAACAATTATTAAGCATTCATATCAAAATTGGTTCAATAATTGTTTCAGAATCTCAAAAACCAAGTAATGACAACAAATGTATGGGTTGAACAGGCAAGTGCTTTAATTGTTAATTCATTCGGTGTCAAGATTAAAAAATCAAAATCTTTCCCAATTACTTAAAACTGTGCTCATCCATTTTTTTTTACTTATCATATTTTTATTATTTTTTTAGAAATGGTTTGACTATAAACTCAAATGGAATCCTGAAGAGTACGGTGGAATGGAAATGCTCTATGTGCCATCAGAAAATATATGGTTGCCGGACATAGTTATGTACAACAAGTGAGAAGAAAAATAATTCTTGCAACGAAAAGATATGATTCAAATAATCAATACTGATATTCTTTCAGTGCTGATGGAAATTATGAAGTTACTCTCATGACAAAAGCAACATTGAAATACACAGGCGAAGTATTCTGGAAACCTCCAGCAATATACAAATCATCCTGTGAAATAAATGTTCAGTACTTTCCCTTCGATGAGCAATCGTGCATCATGAAATTTGGATCTTGGACTTACAATGGAGCTCAGGTGAATAATCCTCTTTTGTTTTTTGATATTCATAAAGTTATTGTTAATTAATTTGTATCGTCAGGTCGATTTGAAGCACATGCTGCAAGAACCCGGCAGCAATTTGGTAGCTAAAGGAATTGATTTGAGCGACTTTTACCTCTCGGTAGAGTGGGACATTTTGGAAGTTCCTGCAGCTCGAAATGAGGAATATTATCCCTGTTGTGTTGAACCATACTCCGGTATGTAATCCTTTTTAATTCTTATCAAAGAATTTTTAGATTCCAAAATAGTCAATAATGGAAATTTATTTTTCAGATATTACTTTTAATATTACCATGAGGAGAAAAACTCTCTTTTACACAGTCAACTTGATAATCCCTTGCGTGGGAATTACATTCCTTACTGTTCTAGTATTTTATTTGCCAAGTGATTCCGGAGAAAAGGTCAGGTTTTCAGTAGATAATATACAAAGCAGTCTAAGAAACGAAAATAAATATTAATTACTTTTTTACAACTTATACTTTCAGGTCTCGCTGTGTTCGTCAATTCTTCTCTCGCTCACTGTGTTCTTTTTGCTGCTGGCAGAAATCATTCCACCAACATCGCTGGCTATTCCGTTACTTGGAAAGTATTTGTTATTTACCATGATACTGGTAACACTGTCTATTTGGATTACAGTTTGTGTACTGAATGTTCACTTTCGGTGAGTTTATCAATAGAAAAAAAATTAAGAAAATAATATAAATGAGGTTTTGCTATAAATAACATTTTTTAATGCTTTTGCATTCCAGATCTCCATCAACTCACAATATGTCTCCATGGGTTCGGCAGGTATTTTTAAATTGGATGCCGCGATTTTTAATGATGAGACGAACACCGTATTCGACACCGGAATACGATGATAATTATATAGATGGAGGATATACGAATGATATTGATTTGAGGTTAATTTCAACAAAGAAATGGATTTCCAAGTAGAATTAGTACAGTTACTAATTTACGTGTCAAGCGTTTTAACCTGTAGCGTTTAACCGTTTGATACAGCATTACCGATTATCCTCAAGACTTGAAAGAGGGCTCCGATGCTTTTGAAAGCGTCACCTCTGCGTACAAGCACATACGAGACGGCGAAGTCCGACACATTCCTCAAACTTCAGGTAATAATTGTCTGAAGATGTACTTATTAGAAAAAAAATGTTTAACTGGCACATTGTCAATTTTTACATTCTATTGTTTTCTATTTTTCAAAATTCGATTTATCAGTGACGGACAGTGAGAATACGATGCCGAGGCACATGTCTTCCGACGTAATGTCAGCGCTTCAAGGAGTTCGCTTCATTGCTCAACACATCAAGGACGCTGACAAGGATAACGAAGTATAAATAGATTTTCATTTCTTGTTGAAGAGATACATTTTTTTACCTGGATACGTTCATGAACAAATTTTCTCTCTTCGTATTTACAGATTATTGAAGATTGGAAATTTGTCGCAATGGTACTAGACAGATTCTTCCTGTGGTTGTTCACCTTCGCCTGCATGGGTGGAACATTGGGTATTATTTTTCAAGCCCCGAGTCTGTATGACACGCGCGTTCCGTTGGACGAGCGAAGAACGCCCGGAATTCCAGTTCGCGCGAATCGCATCATACAGGACACAACGAGTTACGAAGAACTCTCAAAGATTCTCCGTGGATAAAGCAGACCAACGAATTTTAATCACAACTACTTCCGATTGAAAATTTTTATCAATAAGAGAGTACATGAAATAGAAAATATGTTGTTATATGAAAAAGTAAACCATAATCCAACTTTTATTATAAAAACTTACAGTAAACAAATATACACGCATTTATATGTATAGTCATTGTACGAAATTCATTATCGACGGAATTTTATCACGTGGAAATGAAGAATCCCATCGTTATACATTCATTGAAATGCAAGTGAAGAAACTTATTGGCGAAAACCCTGCTACACGTTAATGCGGAGATCGGTGCGACACGTACTGAGGATTCCTCTACAATGTACCACGGAAATGACTATCGTCTTGGTGCGAATTGCACCCATAACGCACTCAACTTGCATACGTGTGATCTAACTTGAATATTTAGTACTCGGAGTTTGTTGCTGATTGCCGAATGGCCTTGACAGTATGAAGCACGCATTATTCACTTTTTGACTATTGAAAATTCGAATTGAACAGATCGTGAGCTGACTATGTGCGCTGTGAATACAATCCGGACTGAGGCCTACCTTATACATTTATATATATTTGTATACCACGATCTATAAAAGCAACTTACGTTTTTTACAAATGTTTTTTAGATGATTTCCGGTACGCACCGATTTTTCGCCGGCTAATTTATGCGCGTCGTATATGTGTAAAAAATTACAAATCTTCATACCAGTTCAATAAAATGTATGTAAATGCTGGTTTAATTAACAATTTACATCAAAAGGTAACATGTTCAATTTTAAATATATATGTTAATATATAGTGTATGTGTATTACAAGTGTTTTGTTTATCGCGCTTCCGCATCGTTACGGTATAATTATCGTAAATTATCACGATTTGTTTTATATTTAATAATTACTAGTCGTCGACGAAAATGCTTTCATAAAAATTATTCGTCGTCTACCTACGTCGTACATAGTTAACATATATAACTGGAAGCCCTAGACTACTAGGTGTTTACATGGACGATGTTCTTCGGGTGTTTTTCAGGTTCTTCAATTCTTTCCGCAAGCTGAATTTTTTTTTCATAGTCTACACCCTTTATTTAGACATTAGCTTCATCCAAGTCTAGCTGGACGAGTTATCTCAGATTTAACATCGAAATAACAAGACTACTGCTCATCAATATTGCTCTGTTCAATTCTTGAAGATTGAAAATAGAATTCAACTTGAAATTCCCGCTGCTACCGGAGCCTGAAAAATATTGAAAAAAATGAATGGTATTTGGTGACAATCATAATATACTTGCTTTTATTATAACTCTTAATATAAATGTAAGAGTTATAAAATATAAATCTCAAAATTATTAAAGGTTACATTATTTTTGGTAGGAAAAACAGTGATTATGAAATAAAAAATGTTTGTCCTTACGATCACTGTGAGGAGATGCGTCCCCTGTGATCGAAGCAATCAGCGGTCTATCCTCGTTGATTTCAATCTCGGTGCTTGCCGAATATAAAGGCAAAATATTTGTACTGCATCGAATTCGAATCTGGCCGTGGCGGAACATTCTACCAAAAATCTTGAGTTCCAGCCCTGAAATAGTCGAATCTGATCTTCCCTGGTTAATCTTTCGAGTCCAGGTTCTGTACTGCATGGAGCTATCATTCAACTGAAACCAGAGAAAATATTTGTAAATCAAGGGAAAAAAACGTTCTGAAATTTGCATGCGTTAAATCTATCAAATTACGAAGAATATTTTATATTTTGACAAATCACAATTTTCAGTCCTTTCGACTTTGTGAGACAATCTACTTAAGTAGATAAAGAGTCCAGACAATTTAAAAAATAAAAATTAATTGATCTCAATTAAAATCATTTTTTCTTATTTTTTTGTTATTTCAATTTAATAAAAAAATAGAAGAAAATATAAAATATAATAATGTACGCACAATCTCTCCATTGACGCTCCATGTTACATTCGGGGTGGGATAAGAATTTCCTGTTGTACAGTTTGCCCGAAGGGTTTCGCCGATCGGCAATCGCATCCTCTCGATCTCGATCACAGGATCCGTTTCCGGTAGTTCTGATGGTAAAACAAAAAGTATAAGTAAAGCAAAAACAAAAATAAAAACAAAATCACAAAATAAGTCGTTTTTAATATATGGGCATCCATAATGAATTGTTAAAATTAAATAATAATTTTTCTGTTGGAAGATTGAAAAATTTAATTATATTCTTTAGACGCTCAATAGTTTTCTAACGTTTTATCAACAATTTTCATATTATTTATTGTTCATATATTGTTTAAGCAATTAAAAAACAAAAATTTCAGAAAAAACTGTTTGATCTCGCTTAACTATTAACATTTTTGTGCTCCGATCATAGAAGAAAATTATAGTAAATATCTACTAAAATTATGAAGGAAATTTGAAGAACATCTTTAAATAATAATTAAAAAATTTACCAACGACTTGCATCTCTCGTTTTTTAGTAACGGTGTGATAAGTCGGCTGGTCTTCGGAGACTTCGCATTTAAACGTGCCAGCTGTCTCTCGTGACACGTTTCGCAGCGTCACGTCGTTCATGTTCGAGTGCAAAGGCTGCGGGTAATCAATTTTATCGTTACGATTTTCCGCTATATATTTCCGAGTCTCAAGAAGGAAGAGAAGTGAGAAAATAAATGAGGATGAGGCGAGAATCTAGAAAAAATACTTACGTCAACGTCTATGCCCTCAACTGCATGGACGAGCTGAGGCGGCGATTTTTTTGGGACGTAACGATAAAACTCTTGCTCACCGAGGTACCATTGCACCGTGTACAACGGAGCTCCCTCTAAGACGTAACGGCACGAGAGTCGAGCGGTGTCTCCGGATTTTAACATCGCCGGGACGATCATCTCGAGATTCCTCACACCGGTCGCACCTGGACGTAAAAGGCCATTATTATTTTATAATATAGATTTGTAGAAAAGGGATGAAGCGGGAATAGCAAATGCAGCGCTGGAATATCTATTGCCCGTCCTATAACTCATTTTTTTATTATGACCACAATTGGACACATTTTTTGTGTTTTTCTTCAGTCAGGATAAAATTCAAATCCAGTCATAGAATAACATAATTAAAACCGAATACATATGTCAGATGAAAATCAAGTTTTCATGAGTATGGTTATTTGCGTTTAGCAAGCGTGGAAAACGAATATACAAACATCATTATTCTGAAATAATTATTTCACGGTTATTTATAAATCTTCCATCAACTATAATGTTAAATTTTGATATAACTTTCGAATGGTGATGTTTGATGCAAACGAGTAGTAGAATAAATAAAAAATGGATTTATGTAATTTTCTCTCAGAAATTTTTGAGATTTTAGAGAAAAATCAAAACCGCATTACTTTTTACTGGATAGAGAACAACGTCGTTCTTTCTTTCTCCGAACATCGTTTATTTTCAGAAAAAATTACATAGTTCCATTTCGCACGATATAGGACACTTAAACATCATTTTAAATACCTTCTCAATCATAAAGTTTTTAATTTGATAATGAATTTTAAAATACATGTAAGTATATATTAAGAAAAACGCGTAAAAATCTTAGCGAGCCTCGAAAAGTTTAAAGAGTTGATAAACCCTTAAGTAGGGTGCGACTTGCTCTTCTACTTGCGAGAAACGCCTCGGGCGGATGCGCCATCTAGCGGGAATGGCTTACGAGTTAATTGGCAATAATGAAAAACTCTGTATAGCATTAACGCGTGTGGCAAAATCGTAGGCATGTTTATGAAAATTTCACTGACGTCAGACATTTTCAACAATTAAATGAAAGCAGTTACGGTTCGAGCTCCCTTTCTACGCAATTTTTTAACAAGTTATAATTGGCCTCGAAATATTTACCATGATCACCCACAAACTTTTAATTGAGTAAAACAGTTTTTTCTGCATAGCAGTTTTTTTAGTTTTATCGAATCAAACGAAAGCTCAATAGAAGCACAAAAGAGATCGAGGGGTTTTTCCTCAGCCGTTGATATAAACGTGAGAAAATTTTTAACTTCAATATCGCTGAGATGAAACTGCAGAATCCATGCGTATATCTATACATCCGGATGAGACGCACCCACAATTATAAAGCTGAGTGTGAGAATGGCTTACACATTGATTTCTCAATTTTATTTTACAACACTGACAAAACTGTAATCCTTTTTATAGCGAGACAATTTTTAATAATCCTTTTTTGAAGAAGGGAACCTTCGTTAAAAAAATTACATTAACGTATAATAGCTCAGACAATTCTTGTTAAATTTAATATTCAATTGCTATTACAGGGTAGTAAATTTTCCCTAATTTTCCCTGCTAGAGAATGCCCGTGAGATCACTTTGGGATTCAGTTGTCTAGCTCCCGGGTTGCCAGGCGGGTACATACTTGCTTCCTCAATAGTTGTAAATGTACTTAAGTTAAAGCGAATATATGACTTCCGATAAAATTATCTCACTCTATGCGATACCCGGAGGTTGCCGGAAAATTGGATTTTTTAACGATATCCGGGAAAATATGATCCTCCGCGTCCCGATTCAAACTCAATTTTTTATAAAACTCTACGTTAATGAAAAAACAAAAAATTCATGGAGTTCTCAATATTTATGAGACGGGATAAATGGAACGCGCCCACTATTTTTATTTCTTTTCCAACTCTGTCCTGTTCATTGTCACAAATATGCAATTTAGAATTTTAAAAAATTGGCATTTAGGTAAACACGTTTATTCGCTACGCCCTTGATACTGAAAGAACAGAAATGAAAATACAGTGTAAGTCAAATCTATTCCGTCTATTTCAGTCTGGATAAAATATAATCTCATTTTCCGAAATCTCGAATATTTAATCATGCATTAATCTCAATTAGAATTAGATAAGAGAAATTATAAGGTGAAAATAATTAGGAAAGCAATTTGCGCCAAGTTCCGGCTGTTTACTTCGTTGTTTTTTGGATCCCGGGATAATTAAAGCCCGAGTTCCCTTATTCTTATTTGGGAAATAAAATTTTATCGCTCTTCCGAAGCGAGCCAACAAACTCTAAGACTTTAAATCGACAAACTTTATTTTCTTAACGTCGAAATAAGGGAAAAAAGATAAAACGGTACGTCTTGTTGATATTCTCAATAAATCGAAGAATCGATGATAAATTTTGCGGTATGGTTCGGTAGCCCGGGAGACATCTCAAATCTTATCAGGACTTACCGCCAATGAGGACCAGAAGATAGATCGTCGCTTTTCCCAGTCTTCCGATTTTACAATCCATTTTTCACTTTGTTACTCGAATTAACTCTCACGATTGATTACAAAAAAATAATCTAGCTTCAATAATATCACATAAGCACCAGTACTACTATTATTAGTTGCGTTCGTTTTGTTTTTTTTTTATTCAATTTTGGAAAATGGAATTGACACTTTTGATCGATGCTCAGATAAACTGGTTTTAACCCCCAAATGGAGCTTAAAAAAAAGGTGAGAGGATTCGTCACTGAGAGTGTCAAAGACTCGGAATAATTTTGACAGGAATAAAAATATTTTCCAAGGATCGAGTAATCAAAATCTAATTAAAAAAGACTGTTGGTTCTGAGCACTTGATTATGTTAATTTTCTTGGATTTAGTACAAAATTTGTTGTGGTATAAAAAAAGGAATTGAGAGAGAGAAACTGCGTCCAATTGTCATTGAACGGAGCGGCAGTTGAAAGGACCGGCAGTGGCAGAAGGGGTGCTCATAACCAACGTGATATAACGATCAAAGCGAACGCGACAATATCTGAGTTGTAACTGACGGGGATGCTGTACGCAGCGTTTGCGCCGATTTCGCGCCCGCGCACACGAGATCCTCGTGTTACGTATAGCCGCTCACTTTCTTTTATTGCTCCCAGCGCGCTCTCTCTGTCTGTCTCGTAGCTGTTTCTGTTTCCACCCTCATATTCTCATCCTCACGGGTTTTGTCGGATGCTGCCTCCTCCAGTGTCATACCCGCCCAACCGTTAGAGCGGCGCTTGCTCACGAGTACTCTTTCCTTCCGTCGTCTTCGGGGCTCGCATCCACGACTCCGAATTGGGAGGCTGAGTAAGCGAGACGTCCTAGACGCGGGACGAATAGAAAGAAAGCAGTTGCACACGGAGAGATCGAAGTAGGGAACGAAATGTGAGAGTGAGAATGAAAAAAAAGCTACCGTAGTCCACTTTAGTACAGGCTCTACCCCTTGAGAAGATCGACTCTCAGTTTAGCTAGGTAGGGAATACCGAGAAAAAGAGTAAGAAAACGAAATAGCCCGAAAAAAGAGGGAAAAAAGAGAACGATGCAAACGATAGGTTTGGCTTCACCGCCCTTTTATTCCAACTTCTCTCTCCCCGCGGCTATCCACGTTTATTCCCCGCTTTCACCGATTGCATAATATCTTCAAGCACTAAAGAGTTTCTTTAGGAAATTGAATTGAATTCCCTCAACTGTTTATAGCGACGCGAAGGGGATACTTATGCGTAACTCCACTTGCCAACGTTCAAATCTGCACCCTGGTTAAGCATCAATTTATATGTTAACTCAACCAGAATAGTGGTTCCGTTGCAGAGGATAAATTGCTCGAAAGTTGTGCACGTCTATATTCAGTTAGAGCGTGTATATTGACAACCCTATCGCATATACCGCATATATGTCTACGTATATTTCCGATGATGCATCCACTCTAACTGGATATATTCAATAATAATGACAATAAAAGGTTAGAAACGCGGTTACTTTCGAACACACGGCTCACTTATTATTCACATAAATACAAACTAAATTCATTTGTGTCAACATCCCTGTAATGTCAACATGAGTTTAGTAATACAGCATAAGCCGCTTACTCGGACGAATCGATACAAATTCGCAGCTTCCACCATACATCTTTCTGTCACCCGCACGTTATTTGCTTCCGTACTTTGGCGCTAAAAATTCCGTCGCAGAGTGCTAAATTACATCAGCCACGAGAATTGAGCAATGGAACTGATTTTAAACGAAAAGATATACGTAGAGACGATATATTTATACATTTTACGTGACGTTCACATTCTCGATGATAACCTACAATAACGTCGATTGTTGCAACTTTTACAACTTTTTAACTGATGACATATATTTAGAGGTTATCATCGAGAGCGAAACTCTTCATATAATTTCGATCGAATCGTTTTTCTTCGATAAATACAACTAAAAGTTGACGTCTCACTTTGAGAAAATATATCCGCGAAGAAAAGAAAGAAAACAAAAAAGTTTCGGAAGAGGTTACGCGAATAATGCTTTTATATTTCGAAAGACGCTGCGGAACAAACAGTACAGTGATACATGCAAAGAGGAAAATCGCTACATGAGTTACACCAAATTCAGAGTTCCGACAATAATATCTAAAGCGAAATAGGAAAGAAAGTTGAGACGTGAAATGTCCTGAGGTTTCCTAAACTAGACAGGCGTTCTATCCGCGATATCTTCTAGATTAACCGGCGACTCCGGCGAGAGAAAAGGAGAGATCGAGAGATGTGACGCGCCGCTCGAGCGAGAGCGACCAGGAGAGAGGGGGATGAGACTCGAACCACGTGGATTCCGGGAGCGAAGAATAATGGTCAGAAAAATATTATGCTGCTTTTCATATATACCATGAGTGTCCAACTATCCTCATATTTTTCGAACGGCTGCAATGGTTCAGGCACCAGTGAAAACGGCACACGCCGGTTGGAATAAACTTTTCCTCACCGAAAAACCAAGTGTAATTTAAAAAGTTTCTGCTCCATGACATGCCGCGATAACAAATTATCCCTGCACCATTATCCCCAAATGCGATTATGATAAGAAAGAACTCAGAAGAGGTAAACTTTAATGCGGCGCAAAAGCACTTTCAGCTTAGCGCTTCGGTGTCTGTTTGAAAAAAAAGAAATAAGGTAAATGTCCCAATTATTGAACAGGTCCCAATCATTGAACACTATCTTGTATTTTTATTATTTCTCATTCACCTACATGCATTTACTTATTTATAAAAATTTCATTACACATATGGAGCTTTTAGCTGTCGA
>JAPYYX010000123.1:0-114283 GCA_030522605.1 Cremastinae sp. B BG-2022a
ATCCTCTCCTATTCTAACATCTCGGTCTCTCTCTAACCAGAAGTACCGAGGACTTCCACGTTGACGACGTGCCCATTGACCAAGTTGGGCGTCAACAATAGAGAAAATTACAACTAAAAATTGAAGGCGAATAATGTATCGAAAAATGTCTCTGATTAGAAAATATATTTATGAAATTTCAGAGATATTATTCTGGTAGGCTGTTTAACGTAGGAAGGAAAAAATATTTTTCGTCCGTGCAGTGTACGTGAAGTCGAACAGAGAGTTTAGCGCGAGGAGTGAAAAAAAGAATGGATGAAAGTATGATGAGAGAACGGAAACTTGTTCGTCACCGTGTCACGATTAATCGAAACGAATAAATACGGGAATGTAATTGAAGTCTTGCTGTTAAAAAAAGGATAAAACGAAAAAACTAGCGAGAGGGAGAAAAAAAAAATGGAAACGAACACGGAGAGAGCGCGCGGTTCGTGACACGTGTTCGGGGAGACGTGTCTGGTGCATATTCGCTCGAATCTCTCCCGGTATCATCGTATCTCACACGTCGACTGACGTGCCCCCGAAACTACGAGACAACGATTTATCGGTTAGATCCGTAGAACCGAGTGAAAATGTCATCGCCCTCGTAAATTTCTAACTCTCAACCCCTTGCACTCACGAATCGTTTCAGCGATTCATCTTCGCGTTTTTTCGTATTTCTGCGCGTCGTTCAACGCTCGCGAAATTCGTTATTTAATTGTGCCCGAGAGTACAAAAAACATTTGAAAAGCGACATACTCTAAAAATAAAATCGCAAACCAATTATTATCACTGAAATTCAATTTGTGAAGCACTTCGCATACATTTTTCATTACCATGAAATAAAAGAGAAATTAATGTCGAGGGATTGCGAATTGATTTAGAGTCGAAGGGTTTTCAAATGCGCGTGGCTCTCGAGGAGCTCTCTTGCCACTGCACCGAGCCTGCACAGTCACTGTTATTCCACTTCCAAAATGGTCGACGAGGTGTGCACGAGATTTACTAGCGCTTACCACTGTTTTCGGAACTGTACTTGGCTCGCTCACTCTCTGCCGTCCTACACATCGGTCTGTTCACGAAGGGAAATAGAGAAAGAGAGAGAGAGAGACGGCGCGTGCGAGGAGCGAAATTTTACGCCGTCAGGCTCAGAGCGTGTAGGGAGCAAATTTTCCTGCCTACGCCCTTCTCAATCTCACCGTGTATTTTCGTGAAAGGCGTGCGAGAGGGGCGAACGAACGGGAAAGCTCCCTCACTCTCCGCTCGCAAGGGAGGGACCGGTATGAACACGATGAAAATGATTAAGCGGTCTCGTGAATCCCGCTTGAATCTGTACTAATCCTGTGCTGAAGGCAAAACACAGAACTTTCTCCCTACTCGTTTCTTCCAAGGAATAGCCAGTGCGCGTGTGAGATAATACAAATTTGCTTCCATCAAATATTTTTTTAAGCACGCCGAGGAGACTCTTGTCTCCTGCTCATCTAATCGTAGGCGTGTAAAAAAATCGTAAACATTTGATACACAAGTATTATTATTATTATTTGTACCAATCTTGTGTGGAGATATCTAGTTCAAATTCTTTTGGATTCGCTAAAATTAAAAAAATCTCTTTGCGAAATTAATTTATGTTTGAACAAAATGTAAACAGAGCAATGAGAGATGAAAAAAATACAAAAACGCCTCGAAGATAATTTTTCGAGTTAGTAATTTTTGGTGAGAATTTTTTTTTTGGCATGCAGGATAGCGAAGTGCGGAGGATAATTGAACGATTAAATAAAAATCTGGCTTATATCTACGGGAAAGTATAAGAGAGCAAACGAGGTTACTTCTTTATCGTCGTTCTCAAATCTTTTCCAGGATATAACAATTGTTCCTCGCGTTTATTCAAGATGAGAAGGAAAAGCTTGAAAGGAGGCAAAAAAGGGAGTCGGAGGAGGAGGAGGAGAGGAAGGGTCTCAGGAGAGGCCATGATACTTTCATTTTCACACCAAAGGCCATTTTATCAAACGTTGCTTTTTTTTGCTATTTCTCTCTTCACTTTTTTTTCCTCTTTTATATTCCGCAATATTCGCTACCCGCTCTCATCCCCACTCGTCCTCTATCTTTTTTCTATCTTCTCTGCCGTTCCATTTTCTAGCCTCTGGCAGTGAACGAAAATGCCTCAATTTCCTCGGGAAAACGAAATAACAGCTAAGAACGTGGCACGAAATGAATTTTACGTAACACGCACGGAAGAATTTTTCGGATTTTTATCCTTGGGCTACCCATCTCAGTGTGTTCGAAAAATATAAGAAAAAAAATAGCAGCAAAAAAGGCCGGGGAAAAAATGTTCAAGACTCGCCGAGGATAAATTATGTATTTACGTTTTACGGGGCTCAGTGTGACGCCCGGCCGTTTCTTCATTTTCGCGAGATTACATTCTCGCCCAATTATGCGCCCTCGCAGCGAGTGGAAAATCCGAATCGAAATCCCGGATGAACGAATTATAAATAAATATTTCCGTAGGAAAAATGAAAGGTGAATTGTTCTGCAGATACATCTCGGATTATTATTTCGCTTCTTTTGAAAATGAATAAAAGATAGAAAATAAAAAATTAACGGGAGACATCAGAGAGAGGTAACATTTTTGTTTCTCGAGCTCCAGAGGTTATCACGCTGCCGGCTGAGAACGAGTCGAGATGAGAAACGACGAAACGGTTGGTCGCAGAGAGAAACGAGATTAATGCGAGGCTCGTGTGGCGACGGCAACACGAGCGAGCAATGGGATCGATGGTACGCGTATTCGCGAAGAAAAATATCATCGGGGAAGGCTGCAGCGTTTTCTCTCTCCTTCCACAATTTCTCTCTCCGTATCAGAATCGTTACACAATTTATACTTTTTACTCTCGAACCTTTAATCTCGAGAGTGGTAAAAAAATGGCTATCGTCGGTGATGAGGCTGGAAATCGTCGATCGCGGAAGAGAAATAATTTGTGGTTAAAGGATGAATAGAAAGGAGCATGGGAGAGGAGACGAAAAGAGGATAAAGTTTTTGAACAAATGCGCGCGGAAGAGGTTTAAATCGGTAATTCGGAACTTTGGCGACTGTGTTACCGGTTCAAAGATGGAGAACGGGAGAAAGGGGTCCGAAAATGACCGGTTGGCGCGAAAGCAGGAAGGAGAAGGAGCAGAGGATCCGTGTATGGGAAGCAACGGACATCGGGCCGCAGAATCCGAGCGGAATCCCACTTGGCAGACCACTGCGGTTTGGAACTCGATGCATGGTCCCTCGGCAAGCGTTCAAAAGCGAAACGGGAGAGACCAAGAAGAGAGATGGAGAGAAAGAGAAAGCACAAAGTTTCCGCCATTTTGCTTCCTATTCTCTCTACTGTCTCTCTCTTTTTCTCTCTCTTCCAAATTGGACATCCATTTCTCACATCCGCTCTTTCCGATGTCGAAGTGAAAAAGTATCGAGGGTCCTTCTGCCATATGGGCCGTGCGGTCTGGTCAAATCGGCTCCAGAAGTCTTACGAACCCTTCGTCTCGTGTCGGTGTTACGCGCAGCTTCACGGTCCCACCATTATATCGAGGAAAAAGATATAGCCGGATAAAAACGAGACTATTATCAGGTATAAAAGCAATTTACCGACCTTGAACGAGCGGCTCGCGAAAAAAACGAGGAAAAGGAGAAAAAAGATCGCGGATTTGCCATCCTTTGGGAGCACGCTACTATGAGCAAACCTACAAATAATTGGAGGGGTTGATCGTTTCAATCAATTATTTCTTATCACAATACACCCCGTCTACGTGGTTCAAAACAGAAAAAACCATTTGCCATTTTTCCTTCGCTTTTTCACACGAGAAAAAAATTTGATTATGCGCATATAACAGTGAAAAATTGCTGCAACGAAAATGTACACAGAAAAAATTAATTTCATATCGTGGAAAAAATAAATAAAAATATTCGCGAGATTCCTCGCGTGTCCATAAATAAACATGAATTCCTTCCCTCTCTTGCAAAATCTCGTAGAGTTTATTCTCGCACGTTTTTTCTCTTTTCCATGTTCGTGATTTTTCTTTGTTTCTCTCCCAGATCTCGTGTTCGGTCATTCTCAACGCAGAATCTAGCCTTACGATAAATCAGCTCTTCCCCAATTTTTTTTCTTATTCCATAACAGATTGCGGTATACGCAATCGTACATGTGTCATGAAAATGTATAATAGTAATAATAGTAATATAGTGTAATAAAATTATGTAATATGATGAGACCCCGAGGAAAAGAAATCTTAACGAGAAATCGGAGAAAGACGCGTCATAATTTTTTTTCCTCTCAAATATATTTGAGGGAAATTTGCAAAACGTTTCTCGGCACAGAATATATTTTATTCCACGATTTCACTATTTTCCCGCGGAAATCCCGTAGTGGCAAATATGCGTCGAGAGAAATGTGTAGAGTGTAAAAAACTGACGAATGATGTCGCGAAATTTAACAAGTCAGATAAACAAGTGAACGATACGATTAATCGCTGGAACTCAGTTTTTTTATCCTGACATTCAACTTCTCTCATTCGTGACTTTTCACGAGTATTTTCGAGACTTCTCGCACCCTCGTTGCTGTCGTTTCACCATTTTTCTTTCTCAGCCTTATTCTTTCCTCTTTTCTTTCTTTCCACCAACACTTTTCTCACTCTTATTCTCTCGAGACTCCGTGACATTAGTCTGACATATTTCAAATCCTTTGCTCCTCGCGGGTGTTTATTTTTATTTCTCAAAAAAATGACCACCAGAGAGTGAGAAAAATCGTCCATCGCTGAAAAAACTCCTGTCCATATATTTCTAAAGAAAACAATGTATAACGAATTATTCTGAATTAAAAAAGTCTTGAAATTTCCGAGTTGGCATTACAGTGAATTCAGGAACAAAGGGATAAACAGACATGAGAGCGAAGCGAGGAGAGCTTTTACGATGCACTTAAAAAATAAGGGAGAAAAAACGAAAAGGAGTAACGAAGATACGATACAAGCTAGAATTTCTATAAATGCACTTCTTGCGTTGTGAGATAAAATGAAGACAAAGGAGCGAGATGGAGAAAAGCGGCGGGTGGAGCGCTGAGAGGGGGGGTTAAAGAATGAGAGAGTGACGGAAAGGTAGTGGCTGGGGAAGGGAAAAGCTAGACATTTACGTCAGCTTTGTCTGATGCGAGTCTTCCATCTTCGTAATATCGGATTACCGGGGCAGAGGAGAAGGAGGAGAACGAGGAGAGATAAAAAGGAGGTCTGAGAGAGAGAGAGAGAGAGGTCGTGCACGAAGTTGCTCCGACATCGAATGTCCTCCATCGGGAAAAATACGTACACGAGAGTGCCGGAGGATCGAGCAGTCACTCGGCGTCTCGGCTTCGCGACTGCTTCGCCTAACCTTATTTACCCGGGCGAGTCGCTGCGGATGATGGCGCTATAAGTATATCGAGGAGAAAAATTGTTTAGATCGAAAAAAATGGAGAGACGAGGGGTAGGGAATAAATCCGCGAGAATTTTCAGTATTCTCGTACTTTGCATGAGAAATAAGAGCTGTGTGGTGTCGTCTTCGCTTTCGATTATCCCCGTCGCCTGTTTTTTTTTTTAATAATGTCGGCTGCGGGGGAAAGAAAGCTCGGGGCTGTGCGCATCGGCGATCGGATAATGAGAATGCAAGTATACGAGCCTCGAGGCTTCTCGCTCAATGCGTCTCGTCAACGAGTCTTCAAACATCGTGATTGAGCCGAACGAGAGGGAGAAAAAGGACGGGAGGGAGAGAGGGTAGGACGAGGAAAAGCTCTCCCATAGAGCCGGGAGAAAGAACAATGTTTTCCACTCTCGAACGCGCACGGCGAGCTCAACATTGATGAATATCTGAAAAAGAGATGCGTATCCTCGTCATCCCCAGTCTCTCTTCCGCTCAACGTTTCCGGATCTATTTTTTTTTACCCCGGCCTCGGCATCGCGGATGAGAGAGGGAAATTGGCGAGAAAATTGGCAACGCTACGACGTATTGTTCTCCGATCATTTTTTCTCCTAAACGTGATAGAAATACCGAAGAGGATAAAAAAAAGAAAAGAAAATGCCTCCCTGACTGGACGGAAGTGACTTCTGGTTCGTAAACATTCTGGAAAATTCAGAATTACCGGAGAGAAAGTTTTTTCTGGTGATCGTTGAGGGGAAAAATAAATGGCCAGCCCGGACGAAATTAAGAATGATGATCGATCCCCGTAATCGGATAAAGAGGAATGCGTAAAAGCGGAAGCGTGTGTGCTGCTTGCCTATGGTACATCTCGTTTTCTCTCACCCTTGACGAAACAATTTTCCCTTTTCTCTCCTTTCTCCCAGTCTCTGGGCCATCTCTTTTCCTCTCCTCCCACGCACTTAATCCATTTAGGCAGCGAGAGCCGTCGAGGCTGGCCACATTTTCGGTATTCTCTGACCATGGCCACCTGCGGATCCACCGCTTACCAAGTCCCGAGGCATCCGGCCAAAATGAATTTCCTCTACTCGGGTAGGAAAGCTTGCAAGCACGACTTTCCTTCCCAAGAGCCTGTTAACGAATGATATTTCGTAATTGTGGCTAAAGGGTAGACTCGACTTGGCCCGGACTTGGCGAACAATCGATATCATCTCCTTCCGAATTTAAAGAAAAAAAAAAAAAGAAACTGACAGACACGCGACAATCGCGATTCGGTCCATTTTCATTTTTTTCTCATCAAGGCTTTAAAGAGAACAATTCCAACGACTTCCGATATCGATTGTGTTTGAACGGATGATCGAAAAAGTATGATCCTTGAACAAACCGGAGAAAAGACGAAAGGGAGAAAAAAATTGTTTGGGGTGGAATGACAGTGCGAGATAGCGTGGAAGAGACGAGGGTGCGCAACTGATAGGATGAAGCCGACCAGTTCCACTCTCCTTTCTTCCTAAGTACCTTATTTCCACGCTGAAACGAACAAGACGAAGAATCAGAAGAAGAGCCGATCCCCTGCGAGCGAGGAATTTCCCGGCTCTCCAAGGACTGAATGGAGGGTAAATAGATTCGGTAAATGAGGCGATCCAAAACGCTCCATACACAGAGAACGTCCTCAGCGTTTAAACTATTATTTACCCGATATCCAACGATTTTATGATACTATTGGTCTTTATACTAAAGGAACGAACGCAAGACAGTTTATGGATGACTTAAAAAATAAAGATCTCAGAGATGTTGACATTTTTTCTCCGACGTACTTCGACGGTTTGATTTTAATGAATGCTTTGCAAATTTCATCATCCTTGTTTTCAAAGCAGGTAATGATATCCAGAGTATAATCACTCTGCAGGTTTCTGATTATTTTATTTAGTATACTCTTGTGGAGTATACAAAGTTTGCTCCACGCGCTTCGATAAAGAAACTCCGGCAAAACATCAAATTTGCATGATATGCGCCAACTTTAACGCGAGCAGTTTCTTGTTTGTAAACTAGAGAAATAGTAATTGTTTTTCCACGATTCTCATTTATTCAATCGGCAGTTTATTTCGAATATGCTATAAACTTGAATATGCAAATAAAAAAGATCGATCTAAACAGACATTTGTGAAAAAAACAGAGATTTCGTCTCACCGATTAAATATTCGCACGAAAAATTTCAAAAATGTAATAAAATTTTTGTTAATCCATTATTTAAACCGACTAAAACCGGAACTGCTTTAAAGCAATGGGCGATAAAAGCCCAGGATAAAAATTAACGGAAAACGAGTGAATATACACAATGAATCGTTATATGTATAACGATGACTGTGGACAACGTTTCAGCTGCAATGAGTGACATATTTTCGGAATTATGACAGGATTTTAAAGGGACAGGAGTAAAAAAAGTAGGCAGAAATCTGGTGAACGAAAAAAAGTGATCACATTGAAAATAGCGGGTGTCGAGAATTCTCGCTTTTCACTGTTGACGTATGATATTGAGGTGGAGTGGTGAGAGGCCAAAATTGCTGTGTTCCGGTTACGAAATTCCTGAAACGAGTATGCGGCGACTCTGAGAGACAGAGGAAGATAGAAAATGGCACGGTGCGGGGTACACGCGAAGGACGGAGGGCAAACGGACGGGGATGAGGCTTGGAAAGCTCGACAGGAATGGCGGTCAGTGCGTAGGTTCGAGACACACAGGGGCTGATAGAAATTCAGAAGCGCGATAGGACAATGGGCATAATAGAAAGACAGAAGCGGAAAGAGACGGAGAGATGGTACGAGCCGGGATGAAAAGCAAGCTGGACGCTCTGCATCAATTATAGGGAGCCCACCAGAGGAGCACGGTCACTGCTTTTGCATTACACGAATCGAATATAATCGGCCCGGGTACGATATTCGAAGCCGATTATACGAACAATAAATTGGCGGAATCGCGCTCGGCAGCGAGAAGCTTCTCGATATGTTTGTTTCTCCTGCTGTGTGCAGGCATTCAATGATCCTTCCGGAACCAATCAATAGCCGGTTCGTGAATAGATTTAATACTATAAAAATCGACGTTTCGTGATTAGATTTAATACGATAATATGAGGAAACCCCAATGATAAATAATAATGCAATGAGAGCTAAACAACAAATAAATATTGCGTCAAAGAAATCAGAGAGCGTGTAATGAGAAAATTAGAGCTCAATTCGCGAGACTTTGAAAACTTTTCTTGACACGCTTTATCGCCGAGAGAGATATGAAAAAGAGAGAGAAAGAAATGAAAAAAAAGGTTGAATCAGATTTTACGAATTCAGTATAAGGCTCGCTGGCTAAACACAACGAGATCGCGTCACGGGGACAAAGTGAGAAAGAAAAGGGAGAATGGAAAAGAGAGACCGATGCATACGCATGAAATTTCCGTTGCTTTTCTCTCCCTGGGGCAGCTTTTGTAATGAAACAATTTCCATAACGCGCGGCGACTACGAATCTGGATACAAAAGGCAAAGCATGTTATTATCGTGGCTAAAACAGAGAGCGAATAATGCGTTCGCGCATAAGCATTCGTGTACGTACTTTTCTATTTGCGGCATGCAGCGACGTATCAAGGAATTTCTTTATCAGGGCAAACACCGGCGATTCGATCGGCGCTTATCGATAGTATATAAAGGCTCGCTAACAATTTGCTCTCTCTGTCTCTCTCTTGAATATCCGCTGTAATTTCATGCAAATTTGTTCGAAAATATGTTGACGAAAAATAATTTTTTGTACTGACTTGACATCGCGAATTTAATTGCTCATAAAAAAGGTCTATCGAGAAGTCTAAACGGAGAAAAAGAGGAAAGATTGGAGACCGGGACCGCGTATCATCATTTTTTTCTGTTTTTTTTCTTTACGTCGCAATAATGTTGGCGAGGATCGTAATAAGTTGGCCATAAGGACAATCCTCTTTTCCTCATACCCGTGCCCGCTTCCTTACCCTTCCTCCATTTTACCAGCGAAGCTTTCTCCTTATACTGCCAGCAATTTCGCTCGTTTTATATCCACGCAACCATGGCGATAGAGTCGTGTGTACTTTAATAACAAAGGGATGCGAGCAATAATACTGGGGGAAAAAGGAAGCGCGAGGAAAAAGAGTTCGTAGGAACGAGAATGTACACGCGAGCTTTTCGTATACACATGACTAATATCGAGCAATAATTTTATCCTCATGGAAAAAGTAAGAAGGAAATAAGCAACCGGGGAATAAGGCGCTAAAAGATGACTTGGCTTACAAAGTCATAAATTCAATTTGTAAAATAGAAAAATTAAGAAAAACATACTGATAAAAATCCTCAAATATATTTTTTATACGCTCGATTGCTAATTCATAATGTAATGTTATTTGAAGCATCTCTCCATTATAGCTTGTTCATTATAAAAAAAATCATAGATTTTCTACGAAATTCTTAATTGCTCATTACTAAAAGATCCATCTTCGAATTCTACGATGAAGGCGAAAAAAGTGGGAAGCACTTTACGCACGTAAAAGCCTCGAAGTCTGCAAATATCTATACTTATTTGAGAAACGTAAAAAATATTAATAAAAAACCAATTATGAATTCTCTGTGAATTGACTTATTACGAATCAGTTTGTTTTGAATCGTCTAACCGGAGGAAAAAGATCAGAAAATTGTGAAAAGTGAAAAGAAAAAGACTGGAAACCTTGCAAGAGGTAAACGTTCCCTTAGGGGATGTAAATACCTCTTGGCCTTTTAGTGCCGATATCGAATATCATGAGAGCAATAAAGAGAAAATGCGCAATCCGTCGATACTGAAGTCTTTAAAAATAATAAAAAATAAATTCTCTACAAAATATTTGCTTGTTGATTATTATAATGAATCTTCGAGTTCGAGGATCAAAGTTGTTAATGAAAGGATATCGGATATTCTAACGGGAGCAAGAAAAAGATGAGAGAATTGTGGAAAATAAAAAGAAAGCAACACGACCGGAAAACCTTACACACGGAAAAGCCTCGAGGGATGCAAGTACCTCTTGGCCCTTCCAGTGTGTATCGGATGTAATGAAAAAGAGCAAAGAGAAAACGCGCAATCCTCCAGACTTTTTGAAATTTTTTCATAAAATATAAATTATAAAATCTTTTCGAAATTCGTGCTAGCTTATTATGTATACTAGACGATGGATTCGCAATGATCTTGGTGGTTTTTTATCTTCTCTTCTTTCTTCTTATCCATATTTTTTCACTTTTTTGCGTTCTTTCACACGATTAATTTATTATAATCGTTTCCTTCTTCTTTTCGTTGTATTTTTCATTTTTTGATTTTTTCTCTTTCTCTCGCACGATTTGAATAACCAATCTTTGAAATTTGTCAAGATTCGGACCAAATTCATATATGATAAAAAAATGAAGTTGGTCTGAAACGAACCAATTATTCCCGCCATCGCGAGCCAATCAAATTTGCGGAAAAGCGGTGACAAAACGACCAAGTTCACGTGTATCTTCCATCAACTTCATATGATTGGATTAATAAATAATCATTAATGATTAACTATTTTAATATTTATAATAATCAATCTTCGAGTTTGACGATCAGAGATAATGGAGGATATGCCGGATGTTGTAACGAGAGGAAAAAGATGGGAAAATTCTGTAAAGTAAGAAGAAAGCGACGCGACCGGAAAATCTTGCACGCGGAAAAGCCTCGAGGGATGTAAGTACTTTCTTTTGGCCCTTCGCTGGGTATCGGATGGCATAGAGAAAAAGAAAGAGAAAGCGCGCGATCCTCCGAACCAAGAGTGTTCACCTCTCTCGGCTTTGTCTTCTGATCTCATTTTCTGAAAACAAAAACAGGGATGGGAAAAAGGGAGAGGACAAAGACTCGTCTCCATTTTTCTTGCTCACGTCAGTATCTTTTCATCTTCCAAAGAAATGCTCACTTCGTCTCGGAAAATTTGTCTCAACTCCATTACAATCCGAGAAAAATAGATATATTTTTTGAAAAAAAAAATTACGGAAGCGTAAAATAATCCGCTAAGTATTTATAATACGAAATTCGGATTTGCTACTTTGAAGAACAATATCATGTTAGAAACGTGTGAAGAAATAAACAGATTTTACTATAATACGTGTATGATCATCAGTAGATTCCTCACTGATAGTTAAAGTTTTTGAATTTTACTACGGTACATACGAATCCGAATGAGCTATAAAATCGATCATAGGTAAATAGTCGAACGTTAATATACCTGAATCTTGAGCTGTTGTAGCCGAGAGCGCTATTACTTTCAACGATTAAAATCGTATATATCGGGCAATAAGAAAATGTGTTACCTGTTCCACAGGCAGTTTAGTAAGTTCGCCACTTGCTTACAGTTGATAGATACTTCATTATAGTTCTTGGTAAATATTCATTCAAAAATTATTATATCTTGACATATGAAAAAAATTGTATGCAGCAATAATCGTCAAAGTTTCTATGCTTTATACTAAAATTAAACCGTTTTACGATTCGGCATGACTCTATTTTGTTATCACAGTAACTCGTAATGCTTTATTTTCACCGCATATATTGTGAGAGAATAAAAAAGTGTACCAGTTCTGAAATGAAAAATCTCGAGTCAAGTTTGTGGCCGAACACGCGCTTGACTATTCCACTCGTTGCTCGCTCAGTATTTATTTTCCCGCGGTAAGAACTCTTTGCCTTCAAAACTGCGTCACTTTTTTTGAAAGGGAAAAGCAGAAAGAAAGTGGCTAGAAAAAAAAATTCTTCTCGTCCTTAATCCGCGACCAATCAGAATTTGTAATTCCAGCATTGAAATGGGGTCAAGTTTCTATTTACGAAGTGAAAAAATTTAATTGCAAAGGAGGCGAGAGAACATTCGAACAGAAGGAAAAAAAATAACTATAAAGAAAACGCGAGAACAAACTTTTCTCCTTGGGTGAAAACGTTCTCGCCGAATCGTTGATATTTTATTTAAGGATTAAAAATGTGGAAAAAAACAGTCAAGAGAGAAACGAAAACAAATTCTTTTGACAGTTTGACGAAACGACCTCCAGTCGTGCAGTTTCCCGAAGAAAAAAGGAAAAAAATTAAAGAGTGAGAAAGAGAGAGAGAGACTCAAAAAAGAAGAGACGCGCTGGAAAAGGAGAGAAAACGAGATGAGAAAATGAAGAGAACGAGTTGGATCCCAGATGCGAGCTTTCGCGAATAACCAGACTCCCGAGGGACACCGAGGGAGATGCTATTATTTCTATAGACACTTGTCGCTTGTTGTCAACTTTCTTCTCTTTGCGCTCAATCTCCTTCCTTTTCTTGCTCCTTCTATTCCTCCTCTCATTACTTTCACTCTCGTATTTTTACCCCTTTTTCATCTCTACTTCATCCCCTGCAATTCTTTTCTAGCTGCATCCACCGCTCATTTTCTCAACTGCAAACCCGAGACAAGAATACAGGGGAGCCCCGTCAGTAGAGCCAAAAACTAATAATTCCTAAATTTTTCTCCGTTGTACAAAAATGAAAAAAAAATGTGTCAATGTTTATAAATTGAATAAAAAATCAATATCCTGCAGGAAGTTATAAGTACGCATACGTATGTGAAGTATAAACATTTGATCCGTCGGTAAATTGTGAAAAAAAAAAATGAAAAAAATATAGTTTATTGTTGTATTATTTTCAAAGAGTCATAATGGAATTGTGAGCAAACGATGCGAGACACTTGAGCTTGATATAGGTGTTACAGATGAGCCGCGAGAATCTCGCATTCCGCAGGATGCACGAGGCGTAATGTAGGGTTAAATCCCCGGAAGGGACTCTCTGCGTGTGTGCTGGCGAGTGAAGAGCATAGCGAGCCTCGCGAATGGTTGAAGCCTCGCCCGAGAGTGACGTGAGCGACTGACGACGCGGCGACTCGTCAAGTCGTCACTTCCGGTTCCCACATTGCTCTTGCATGCCTCAACACGTACGCGAATCTACCCGCACGCAGACGTGAATACTTCCCCGCACCGCGGTCATGAATCCTGTTAAATTGTTCAACGTGTTGTTCTTCCCAAATCTCTTCCCTAATGCGAACTATTATACCCGAATATAGGATATGTACGGAATTGTAACGTCATCCTGAGAGATTTCGGAAATGTCCAATCCTTTTCTCATATTATATACAAACATAATAGAAAAATATAATTTTTCTTATCATTATTTTTAATTAAACGTATGCATAACAGTTTATAGGAACTTTATTTCGTGATGTTCACTCGATTATATTGAAATGAGTACAAAATAATTTTTTAACTCGAATTTGCCTCAAAATCGATACTTTTAAAACAATTTCATTGTATACAACGGTTTCGATATCTCAAGATAAAATCAAGATCATATTTCGTCATTTCAAAAAAATATTTCTTCAGCAATCCAAAGTGACAGCTGTCATACTCATATTTGTTAGGAAATTGATATTTTTTTCAAATATACATCAGACCAAAATACATTCATTTATTGTATTCATCAATTAACTCTTCGTGGCGAGGTAGAAAATAATAACCATAATAATAAAGTAATACAATCTTTTCCGAACAAAATACGCGGCTGGATTCATACGCGATGGCGAAAAAAAAGACATTTGGCATTATCGTGGTCGATCGTCTACAGTTTCACCCCTTTGGCGAGGAATAATCGTGATCGTGGCAAAGATCCATGCAAGGTCACTCGTGTAGGAGAAAAGTGGAGTGACGTTTGGGAAGGAGAAAAAACGAGAGGAGGAATATGTGCGTGTATGTATACGCGAAAATACACGAAGGCAGAATCGAGGGAAGAAGGAAAGCAGTGTTTGAGAGCGGCTAGAGGAAAAGACTGACTGTATTATCGCGCAGCAGTGAAATTCTCAGCGGATATGTTCCTTGCCGGTCGAGGGGGATCGGTTTCGCCCATTCTCAGCTTTATCACACATCGGGATCGTGTGTGCATACGCGGCCAACGAGCAAAAAAAGAAGAGAGAGAAAGTCGACAAGAAAAATACGAGAGATCGATCCTTCCTTTTTACGGAGGGAAAAAAGAGGAATAAAAGTGAGAGGAAAAGATCGAGGGAAAAAGAAAGAGAGAGAGAGAGAGAGAACGCATAGAGGAGAACCGACGAAGACGAAAAAGTAGGTGACGAAGAGCTATACACGAGTCATCGTAAAATCGGCAAATAAAATAGGAGGAAAAAGAGAACAGATTCTTCAGATTCTTCTGAGTGACTGGAGAGGGAAAAAATCAGCTTTCCCGATGTTCGAAGACGTCGCGACAGATACCACTGACGTTCACGGGACTTCGACACTTTTTTTTTTACTTTCTCACGTTTGGGAACTCTGCCTCGTTCCTATCACTTTTTTTTCTTCCATTTCTCAAACCCTCTTCGGAACTCTGAATCCAGCGACGACGTTGCGAACTTGTTCGATGAAGAAGTTTGCCAATCTCGGGGAATGCCCGTAGGAAAAATTCTCTCGCCGCACACCGTTTCCTTTCTCTTTCTCTCAAGAAATTCGCGACGCGACGTTTTTTCACCCACCCCGATGCACTCTCCTTCGATCCATTTTTCCTCTCAAATAAAAATTTTATCGACCTCCCGCTGAAGTCAAGGATGAAAAAAATAAGGAACAAAAAAAATTCTAAAAGAAAAATACACGTCTCGGTAGGAGCGACGTCGATTTTCCTCATACACCGACGTAAGAGTTGGGCGCCTGTAAATTTTATTCAACAACTGCACATCATCAATCTCCCTTTTTTCATGCTCAACCTATTCCCGACGACATTGCGAATTTTCTCATCGCTCATAAGACGCGTATATTCGATATACACAGCCGAGTGCAAGGAATAGAGAAAAATTCCATTCGAAAAACACAAACCATTAGAGCTTTGAACTCCGAGAACGATTTTTCTCTCTCATCCCCGAGCACCGAGGAAAATAGAGAACGACAAGCACGGAGTAAAAAAAAACAACGTCGAGAAGCGCACAAATAAAAACATATTTCCGTGTATCCGGAACACTGCGAGGAGAAATCACTCACCTATCCAGATTTTCTCGGACACGGCATTCGCGGCGTGACAGTTGGCGACGAGAATTCCAAGAGCGAGAAAAGCAAGTAAGCTCGTGACGGAGTACGGGCCTCGTGATTCTCTCGGGGTGAGAGAACTCGGGCGCTCGTGACAACTGGAAGAAAGGTCGTGACGACGACGACGACGACGATTTAGCAAACTTGAAGAGTGCACAGGTTTGATAATCATAGTCACGAGAGAAGTCGCGTCGACGAGACTCGAAAGGACACCAGAGAAAATCTCGGAGCACACTCGCGTAATTTTCGATCTTAATCCGAGGTCGTAATCCGCTTTGTTGTTATCGCAGTCGTGTAGCGATAACGAGGACACACGAGAGTAGACGCGAGCCGGGAGCAGCATCTTGAGCGCTCCGTGGTCTGACACAAACTAGAATTCGCTACTCGCTCGCGCGGCTTCTCCCTCCCTGATTCGCGAGAGAACCAGCGAGCATAAAGAGGGGCGGAGGAGGGAATTGAGGAGAGAGAAGTTCGTTGCAGCCGTTATTTCTCCAGCATCCATCCTCTATTGGCATATACTCGGAATCCCGAGTCCGAAAAGCGCGATCCTACCCTCCTGGCCCCCGCGCCCCACTCCACCCCGCCCCCCTCTTATCTCCTCTTTTATTCAACCCCCACCCCCGCCCTTCTCGTTACTCCTCGTCATTTCTCGGCGCGCCGGCGTCCCACAGCGCCGACTCCGCTCGCCGCCCTTTCCCCTTTTCTTCCCTCAGTACCAACCCTGCTGATATTCTCAACCCTCCGCGCCGTACCGAAAAACCTTCGAGAATGACTCTCCCACGTAAACCTGCGTGTACTCTTCCCTCTCAGACTGTTTTACGCTCTTTACTCTCGGCACGCGAAAAAACACTCTTTTCAATCGAAAAAATATTTTTACCTCGCCTATACCGTGGATTTTTTACGATATTATATTGATTTGCTTCAGCGCAAAAGATCATTTTTTTCGCTATCTATCGGGAAACGTTTTGTTGTACTAATAAAATGTATTCTTATCATGATGGCAGTTTTTTTGTGACCTAGGAAGGGCGAGTCATCGAAATGGGATGGTTTTTTTCCTAACTTTGAGAGGAGGGAGGGATGACGTCGGGATTAAGCTCAGTTGGATTTAACGTGTCAGAGAAGTCGACCAATAGGAGATGGTACATAATTCGTGACGATGACCCGATTGTCATCCGTACAATCACGATTTCGATCCTAATTAAACGTTGGATTAAACAATAACACTGGATATCCGAGGGTTGGAGAGACCGCGAGCGGGGGGACTGAGAAGGTTCGAGCCAACACGCGTCTTACCTCCGGCCAATTTCACTCCATTCGAAATGTGCGCGCCCTCCGGTCTGCACACGTACGTTATAATCCAGATTATACGGATCGTCTGATTCGGACAATACGGCGCAACGATCGGTAATTTGTCCTTCAACAGAATTCTAACGAAAGTCAAACTCGCTTCGAGCTTGCGAAGTCTAATGAACGGAAATTGACACTTGCATACAAATTAGAGACATCAATTAAGTTGTGATGATCCAATGTGGTGATCACCAGCAAAGTAAACAAAATTCCATGAAAATTATTTAACACTTCCTCCGCAAACCGGGGTCACTCGTGACTCAGCCAAAACGAAATTCCTCAATGACGTCGTGAAAAGGAAAGAGACAAATATAATAAAAATATGATTTTTTCTTAATTCCATAATTGATACATTGAGTTGAATGTTTCAAAAACCAACATGGATTTTCTTAGATTTTTTCAAATGTATTGGGCGAGTGAAAAAAACGGAAAGATTTATTTTGTGAAAAGGAAGAAAACTTTTTTTTTTTAAATATTCGAGTCAAGACTTTTGCCTAAAAAAGATTTTAACAGTTTGATATTTAGAGAGAGACAAAGTCCGATCGGTACGAGGATTTAATCGAACGCATCCAAAGAATTGGAAAAATCATTGGCAATGTTTACTGCAGCGATTGTTCGCGCATGCGTTATCTCCGTAAAATTTCTTGAAATTGTGAACGATCAAAAAATCGTAAGAATCATTGACAGAAAGTATTTTCAACCTAATGTACATACATATGTGAAAGATTAAAATTCTTCTTTATCACCACTAAACATTTTAATAATTTTATAACATTGGAATAATTGAAATTTTTCATAATTAAATAACGTTCGATTTTGCATAATTAATTATGAATTATTCGGTTAATTACAATGATATATAAAATATTTCGGAAATTATACTGTTTATTCAACAGTGAAATTCGCTTCTTGCATTCCAACCCACGGATGATTCCACAGATCCGCGAGTCTGTGCAAAGTGAATCGCGTGTTTACGTTACTCGCTTTTACATCCCCGAACGACGATCAAAAGGGAAGATCGCAACTGGAAGATGTACATATACAGACTACTTACCGCAGTGCAATAGTACATTATGCATACAAAATAATTCAAGCGAGGACTCGTATACTCCACTGCTTTAAAAATGAAAAATAAATAAAAAAGCACATGTTTACCTTTCGGACATGATACTGAGAAAATTAATTATCATATTGATCAATTAAATTTCTTAAATTTCTAGTAATTAGTTTAAGATTAGTTATAAGACTAAAATATTCTGTTCTTATAATAATGAATGCTTATTTTTGTCCTATGGGTAACCAGGACATAAAAATAAATCAAACAAACAATTAAAAAATAAAATAAAATAATCGACCACTATGAAATAGTTCTTCGATAAAAAAAATTCTACTTTTTTACTTCGATTTTATGTAAGATATGAAATTTATATTATTTCAATCAGTTAAATGAATGTGGACATTTCATGGATTATTTTTAAAAGAACTTTTTATTATAAATTGAGAGGAGGATGTTTCTTATTCTATCGCCGGAAACAAACTGACTAACTCTGTTCATTCCATCGCATACTCGATTTCATCATTCACATTCAAATGTTTTACATTTAGTTATAAAATTATCGACAATAAGTTTTCAGTTTTCGAAACCAGCGAAGTCTAGTGGAATTTGCATGTATGTAAAGATTTCTGTGACATAATTCTCCTTCCATATAAAAATTTCAAATAAAGTATTCTCTTTTTAGTTTCATGACATTTATTTCACTTTTTTAGTTGTATTTCATTTCAGTATGAAAATATCAAAATAAATTTCGTAGTTTTCGTACTTTTAAATTTTCAAAATTTTTTTTTTAATCATATCAAGTGTGAAAAGTCCTGTATCTACTTGTATATTATATCTTCGGGTGTACATGTTTCCTACAGGTGCAATATATATCTGTGTGTATCTTGGGTATACCTATTTGAATCGTTGTCCTCGCAAACAACTTGGTCACCCACGACCTAATGCATTTTCGTTAGCAAACAACGCGTCCCCTGATGCGTCATATATGCATAATGTACGCTTCCTATTCGCAATATACGGTATACATGTATATGTACGTGTATCGGGTAACAGGGATAAACACGCTCTCATGTTTTAATATATATTCGTATATCAATTTGTCTACAAGTATAAGCTATGCAAACAAAATAAAATGATAATTTTATCTTAAAACAACCTCGGGCGAGGGATATCAAACATCATTAAGCTCTACTCTTCATGTACGACGCGCTTCCAAAAAGCTCAACGCTCGTCCACCATGTTCAATATCGTCTCGATCCTTTGCTCGATTTTCCGATGCAGAATTTTCATCCGTCGATCTTTGTACATTGTCGAAAATGTATTCCAGTTAATCAGCGCTAATCAAATTTGATCTCAGTGCAGATTTTTGTACATTGTCGTTTCACAAATTAATTAAAAGTTTTTATTATTAACAATAAAATCTTGCGAATCCCAATCGTGTCGTTGCAATATTCGGAGATGATATAGTTCGCAGCGCGTCCGCTCATGGCGCTAGTAGTTGACTGCGTTTGTCGTTGAGCAACCGTTGAGCTCCTTCGAGGTTCGAGCAGTCGCTCGTCGCTCGTGAGTGCGCGCCTCGTAGTGCTGAAGGATTGTTTTGTCGTTGGCTTTATTATGATAGTATTGTTATTTGAAAGTTATTTAAAAAAGTAAAATATTGTTTTTGTAAAACCTCAAATACTTTATCATGGATCCGGCTCTTCTGCGAGAGCGCGAGCTCTTTAAAAAGCGTGCTTTAACGACGCCAACGTAAGTAAAAACGGAACATAACCTCTATCAAATTATTTACTCCTGACTTTCTAAAGATTATGTATCCAAAATAATTTCTTTTTCGCTATTAATCACTTTTAATAATTCCACTCCAGTGTTGAAAAGAAAAAACGTGAACCGGAAAAAGAAAGTCTTCGAGATGAACCGAGAAAAAAACCAAAAGTCTCGACGGTGTCGTCGGCCCCGAAACTGGATATTGTCAATTACAAAACGATGTCCGGTAGTTCCCAGTATAAATTTGGTGTTCTTGCAAAAATAGTCAAACATATGAAAGCCAGACATCAGGAAGGAGATGATCACCCGCTAACTCTGGACGAAATTTTGGATGAGACTAATCAGCTCGACGTTGGTTCGAAGGTGAAGCTTTTTTTTTTTTTGGTGAAAATAATGTACCGATTAAGATTGGACAAAAAGGTATCGAACAATGATATTTTTTTAAAGGTCAAGCAATGGCTTCAGTCAGAAGCTCTGCTAAAGAATCCAAAAATTGAAGTATCTCCGGATGGAAGATTTTCCTTCAAAGCCATGTATAAAATAAAGGATAAAAAATCGCTATTAAGACTATTGAAACAACAAGACTTGAAAGGCTTGGGAGGAATTCTGATGGAGGATATACAGGAAAGTTTGCCACATTGTGAAAAACATTTAAAGGTAACAAAGATTAGCGAGACGGTTTTTACTTGAAAGACAAATATATAAAATTTAAAAAAAATTTATTTGCAGAGTCTACAGAATGAAATATTGTTTATCACTCGACCGCTGGACAAGAAAAAAATAGTTTTTTATAATGACAAGACTGCCCAATTTCCAGTAGATGAGGAATTTCAAAAATTGTGGCGAGCAGTTGCAGTTGATGCGATGGATGATCAAAAAATTGACGAGTATCTTGAGAAGCAGGGAATTCGTTCGATGCAGGATCATGGTCCAAAAAAGCCTGTGCCACTGAAGAGAAAGAAGCCGAACAACAAGAGGAAACACTTGAAGAAGCCAAGAGACAACGAACATTTGGCTGATGTTCTGGAGACCTACGACGACAATAAATGAAGGAAATAAATGATTCTAGGAGATGAAAAAAAAGATAAATAAATAACGTAATTCCTGGAAAGCTCGGCCATGACGCTCAGAGCCGACCACTCTTCTCTGTGATGGGTAAATAACTACAATTATAAATTAAAATCAATTAAAAACGACACTCTTGCTAATGAAAAATTTCAATAGTTTCCTCTCGAGAAAAATATTCAAGACCAAGAATAAATGAGTATTTTTGTTATCGACTCTCGGTCAATGCGGTTTCCCAGGAGCGCCGTGGAAGAATTAATAAGTAAACGTTATCGACCATTTACGAGCTCGTAACTTTATTTGAAGGTACAAAATAAACGTTTATTATGTATAATCGTTCGAATTGACAATAATTCGAGATACAATATTATCCAGTCAAACCATTCACCGTGTCGCTTGGCACTCTAATAAATAGAATTACTTTTCGAATCTAATTCGAAAGAAAAGAAAATTTCTTCAACAAAAGATCTTACATAGACAATAAAAATAGTCGATCTCGGTCGACGTGAACTTTAAATAATGAAATTCTTTTAAAAATCGAATTCTCACGAAAAAATTCGTGTCTTTGGTAAATTTAAATCCTGAAATTATGTTCTGACCCTGGACCGTTGGCCCAGCATTTTTTTCCAGTGAGAAAAAAGCTCACAGTTCGTGTTCACGCTTCATAGCGTTGTCTCGCGAACGAGAACTGAAGAGACATTTTTTTTCCATGATATTAATTCGATCGACTCTTGCCGATTAATCCTTTGGGAGGGCCGAGTCGCTCTTCCCTCGAGAATATGCCCTTGTCGCTTTGCTGCCGAGCATTCGATCCAGCAATGATTGCTTGTTCCTTCGTCTCGCTGCCAAAACTTCGCGACAGAGTTCGTGGAACGATTCTGCTACTTGAGCAACCTGAAAATATTTTTTTCTCTCATATTTTATCAGCATTTTATATAATTTCATATTGTTTTCATTTTTTAGATAAAAATCTTCGAATTACAGTTGAATTATTATATGCAAAGATTTATCTTCAATGCTTTAAAATTTTATATGAAGTTTCTAAAAATTAAATCAGCATGCAACATACTGTTTTATAAAAAATTTCTAAAGTCAAGCACTTTCTATTAATTCATTTTACAAAATTCAATAATTAGAAACTATATTACAAAAATTAATATTAAATAAATTCGCTGTAACGAAGATTGTGTAAATTTCAATTACAGTCTACTAATTTGATTCCAAAAACGAGTTTAACATGCATATTTTTTCTAAAAAAAATTCAAACATTTTTTTCCAGCGTAAGAAGAATAATATTCTGTCATCGTGCTGTTTTTTTTCAATCGAGTTTTGAATTACATTCGGTGGTGAAAAATGATGAACGACGAAAAAAAATACCTGCTCGGCGGCGGTGACTTCGCTGAACCAGCACTCGAAGTCTTTCGCTAAAATTTCTCCCTCCTCGGCGCTCACCTGTCTCAGATGAACCATGTCAGCTTTATTACCAACGAGAGCCAGCGGCATTGCAGCCTCGGGATCAGCCACGGCCAACGCTTGTTTCGCCTTTCTTACAAAGTTGAACGAACCCCTGTCCGTTATCGAATAAACGAGCAACAGACCGTCCGCCCATTGCAGAGTTTCCGTCGTCGGTAGCTCGTCCTCGCTCTTTATTTATTTATGTTTTTTTTTCATTACAATTTATTTATTAAATGACATTTAATTTAATTAAAATTCTTCATCGACTTCTCAAAGCAAACTCTTAGCTCGTACTTTTCTTATTTTACAATCAGAAACTTGAAGAAAATTAATCAACTTGTCTTGAAAACTTGAAAACTCCGAGATGAAAATTCATTAAAGAAAAAGTAAAAAAAAATTACCTTCGGGCAAGAATCTAGAATTTCGAAGAGTATAGGTTCACCGTCAACCAACACCTCGTGTTTGTATCGATTCTCTGTAAAAAAAAAGAACAATTCTAATAATGTGTTCAAGATGAGAAAAAGGTGTTGCGGCGATAAAATCGCGGTGAGAATTTTTCGCGCGGTCGAAGCTGAAAATACAAGGGCAACGGTACAGAGAGAATGCGAAAGAGAAAAAGCGAGGAAAGAGTGAGGATAAAAAGAGAGTGCGAAAAAAAAGAGAAATGGTCGGGGAAAATCAATGTCGCGCTCGCCGTGAATCGTGTCCAAGTGTCAAATTCGTCTTCGACAAATTTAGACCAGACAGTTTGAGCCGTTTGAGCAAAATGCGAGCGAAGAGAGACGACGTTGCTTCGTGAACGACTCGGTCCCGCGAGCGTTTATACAGTTGGCAATTTTTCAACTATATAATATCTCGACATCGTACATCGGGTGCCCACCATCGATAAGACAGTTATTACGAAAATGCACTTCAAAACATTCGTGACTAATCGAGTAATTTTTTTTTCTTCTTTTTTTTAATATAAAAAAATACACAAAATAAAAAATTACCTGATTGATGATCGTATTCTCCGATGTAACGTCTCGTGAGAAACCTGACTGTGAGCGCTGCAACAGAAGAGCCAAAAAAAATGAGTAAACAGACGCGAAATATTTTCGGAATGAGGGAATCGCGATAATTCAGGGAGAAATGATTTATGCTCGGAGAATTTGGTTTGTTTACATTGGGATGTTGATTGAGCGTTGACGAATGTCGTATCGATTTTATTTGTGACGATTTCGGTATCGAGTATGGGCTTTTTTAATCGAGAATCCTCGGAAACTGCGTTTTTAATGGGTTTACACAGCGAGAGGCCTGCACCCTCGGTTTACCGATTCTGGATTCGCTCGTATACGTAATTCACGTCGTTTCGCGTTGTCAAAACACTGATATTCTCGGATATTATCTCGATTTCGCGAAACTTCGCGGCGGTGGTCCAGCTGCTGAAAATTCTTCGCTCGCTGCGCATCCGCGAAGTTTTTCACCACTTTCATCCCCCGGTATAGCCCCGAACTCTGACAATGAGAAACCGAAGTTGACTCGTAAAAACTCCGTCCGAGTTCTCCACAGGGAGAAAAGGAGGAGAAAAAAAATTTGATATTTCTCGGGGAATGCGGAAAATCGGGCTCGAATATTATGTTAATCTCGCGAGCGGAAGTTGATCGTTTTTCACATCCGTGAACCATCGAGCGAAGTCGTTGCAAAAGTTTGCGGAAGTATCGCTGGATGGACAGAGGAGAAATACGAAAAAGTATAAAGTATATGAAAATTCCTCGAGAAATAGAGAAGACACGATCTGAGATTAAAAAAATCGTCCAATCGGAAGTTGTTCGCGAATTTTGCTCTTTGATTTAACAAGTTGAGAAAAATTGGCAAGGGGACGGCTTTTGAGAATTTTCACTGCGGTGAGTAAAATTCGCGGAGTGGGAAGAAATTTATATTTCGTTTGTGGATGGTCGCGGACGCGTGTTATGGAATCTAAGAAAATAAACCGGCGTACCGCAGGCTCGTATAGACACACGTATAACAAAACTAGAGTCGAGTCAGAAACTCGAGATACTCTCGACAGCCTAGTGACCCGCTTCGTCGTCGTGTGTTGTACACCGCACCACTATTTTTATACCAACGAATCTGCCACGAAAACCACACGTACCCGCAAAAACCTTACCTCGCGGCTCTCTCTTTTTCCCCCTCGAGCTCCGAGCCCGCTTTCTTACAAGCCGCACGCTTATTATCCCGCGGCAACCTGGCTCGTTTCAATATTTCTCAACGTGAAACTTTTGCCATCCGTTAAATCTCGCGAAGACTTCGCACGGTCACTTGAAATTCGTAACAGCAGCCGCGGAGATGCTCTCTATTATTTTTAGAAAAATTTTGAAACTCTTCATCGATCGGCTCTTTTATTTCTTTTTCTTTTTCTTCGACTTCAGTTTACAGGACTTTTGACAGTTCGAGGTCCAAGGGATAATTGGCTCAAGTGCGCTCTTTGATCTTTCTTCTCTCATTTATATCGAAAACATCGCTTCGTTGAAAATTTAAACAATTCAACGACGTTTTGAACAATAAAATTAATAATTAAATTTTCAAAATTTACATTTTTTTGAAAATTAAGAGTAAAAGGTGCAAAATTGAATTTTTAAATTTTGAATTTTGCAATTCGATGCACTTGTTATGATCTCCCATTGTTATGGTGTCAAACTTGAGAACTACCACACTCTTCGAATTCTTCGAACAATCTGAATCTTTAATGTCACCGAATCACGCGTACCTTACAAAATAAACAAAAATTAACATTTTATGAATTAATAATACAGTTCTTAGTATCAGTATCATCTCTCAGAAATGTGTAAACAAATAATATCGATACAAATATTTTGCTAATGGAGAGAGCCCGCATTAATATTCTCCGAACGCGATGTTCTCATTGACACGATTCTCATCAATCGAGACATGTCTAATCAAGGAGCGCTTCATCAGCGAGCGGACGGTCTCAAATGATACTAAGGCGTTAAGGAACGTCAAAATTGGTCCTTTACATGTGCACGACGTTTCCGGCTCTCTCTCTCTCTCTCTGCCGTTTCTGACGATCCTCTCGTTATAAAGATGAACTCTCTCGGAGAATTCATGATCGACCCGGAAAGATCTTTGTTGATACTCGAGCCATTCGTCTGTCTATTTCTCTGTGCATTTCGGAGTCTAGCGATGCAGTTTCTCTCATCTCACCCTCTCTCTCTGTCTTCCTCTCTATGAATCTCAGAAAAGCCAGCACGTAAATTCCACAGCGGGATGGTAGACTAAATATTTGACCGATTCCTCGGCATCTCCGAGACGAAAGGGAAGGTCGGAGAAGCTCGTCAATCACTTCCGTCTCGCGACGTCGAGTTCCGAAAGCCAATCAGCTAATTGTGGCGTTCGATCTCAAAGCTAAATATTTTTGACAGTCAATTATTTTAAGTACGCAAAAATTGTCAATTTTTTATCATCACTCAATTTTTCGAGTAAATGTTAATTTATTTGTTTGTCTTTTCGTTTTATAAATTTCAAGAGTTGACAATTTCGTGAAATGTCGCGCGAATGAACGGAAAAGCCTGACAACCGGGTTATAATTCAGAATGTAAGATAATGCGTTATCGCGTGTGGGAGGACGAAATGGAAATGGAGAAGATGAAGATACGGGCTCGAAGAAACAGCGGAGGAGATCCTTTATCGAAGAATATCGATCGAGATGCGAAATTGCATTAAGATTCCTTCTAACGTATATACCTCTAGCCTCCCATTTCGTCCTCTCTCTCTCTCCTTCTCCCTCTTCAATTTTCTATTTTGCCTCGCTCTCTCTTCTTTGCTCTTTGTTCGCGACTGCATCTCTCTGGAGCAACGAGAATAAAGACTTCGAGTGCTCGCGCCTCGCGATATTGAGACGTGCCCAAGGCTCGAAATACATCATCGAGCTCGTGGAATGCGTGACTAGCTTCGAGGATCGCTCTACACACAAACTCCCTCACCTTTTCTCTCTTTCCCTCTTTATTTTTCCCATCGCGATCTTTCTCCACAATTTTTTCTCTATTTACTTCTCCGCGCTCGTTTTTTCTACGGATGATCGTATCGCGAAAAACGGAGAAGAAACGGAGTAGGCGTAAGTAGTCGACTTTTGTAATAAAAGGCTTCTATGCTCGAGAACTCGAGACATTCCATACTCAAAGTTTCTTCCATCTCGATATCAGACCGTGATCTCCCGTCTATATATACTTGCACTCAGGAATCCATTCGGTATACCATTGCGAATTAAATCCGTCACTCGAGGGAAAGGGGCAACAGTGAGAGCGAGAGGAATAAAAAAAAAGCAATAAACATCGAGCGACACGAGAAAATTTCAAATTGGAGAAACTCCGAAACACGAATTTCCTGAAATTCAAATTTGACTTTTGTCGAGGAGAAAGAGAAGTCGAGGAGAAAAAAAATAAGTGGACGATTGGATGGAGAAAAGGAGAGACAAGAAATTCCTCTCGGCTCTCGATGTACTCTAATTCCACTTCCGGAAGTCGTAGTCTCTGGCTCAGCACTTTGAGAATTCATCACATTTCCTAGTCTCCTTTTATTTTCGAATTTAATACCCGTGATTATTATTTTTTTTCGGTTTCGTACGAGCACGCGCGAAAATAAAAGAATTCGGAGAGTCTGAAAATTCACGAATTTCCAGAGGCAGAATAAAAATTCTTCTCCTCTGTTTCTCGAGTGCTCGCCGCGAAAGATATCAGCCTGGCCACAGTTTATTTATAACTATCAAAAAAAAAGAAGAGGGAAAAGAAATAAAAGAAAAAATCATATTAATCTGGATCAAGCGAGACGCTATCGGTTTAGCCAAGGACTTTTTCGTTGGATAATTCGTGCCAGATTTTCAAACAAACGTGAATCTCGTTGTATCTCTCGCGTGTCCTCGTCTTCGTCTCTCTCGTTTCTCTGTCTCGTTATCCGCATGGAGAATCTCGATAAAATCATGAAAATGAAACCCCAACATTTTTTATGACGAATCTAAAAATAATTTATATTTGAAGGGAAAAGATTCAATTCAATCATGAATTGATTTTAAAAAATTAAGAAATTACAGAACTCTCGTAAACTTAAATCGAAATATGCAATCTGTATTGTTTTTTTGCATATCTATACATGTATATTATAAAAGAGTCTATCATGCTCTCTTATTGTGTAAATTGGCCGTCGTCGTGGGATTTTCCTCGAAATCTCTTTCACATCGGAATATCGAGGCGAGAAACGTGTCTCTAATAAAAGTTCGTGTACCGTAAGCCAGAAAGTTGTGTCTGCACGGGTGTTGTTTCCTCATGAGTTATCGAATCTTCTTCTCATTCCACTTCGTCTCTTCTTCTTCTTCATTTTTACTTTTTCCCTCTCTCATTTCGCATTCTATTCCGGACGTGGAAACGAGAACCCGGATCATTGAATGTGAGATCGAAGCGAACGATTTATCGAATGATTTTCGAGGGGAAAAAAATCAGTAGGCGTTCGAGGAATTTTTTTGTGTATAAAAAAACTTCGATTTTCAAGAGATTCGATAATATTTATTTAGCATGGACATAGAGAGCGAGATATAAAAATAGATTAAAAAAAAGAATGTTTTTCTAGAAAAAAATTGCTCTGCATTTATTTTTATTTTACTTTCTCATCCCTTTCTCTTCGGATGTTCTCCGTTTCTCGGTGAATGGCGAACTTATCAAGATTTCGAGACATTAGACTTTATGTAGCCGGGGCTCGTACGCGCTCTATTTTTGTCGTAACGTTGCGTTTTACTCTCCGTCTCGGGCCTGAATGTGTGCACGTAGAGTTTTTCTCTTTCTCTCTGTCTTTTTCGCGGTCTGTCCCTCGTCTCGAAACGTCGGGGGATGAGAGCTCATCTCTTTCGAGAATACGGCCCGCAAGATATGTATGCGCTCCATATCTCTGTATATTTAAGCTCGAGCGTAAAAACACTCACCGCTCTTTCCGACTCCGGGAGCCCCGATCACCGCCACCTTTACCTCGCACAACGAACTCTTCTTCCGCCGTATTCCCCTGATCGCGTTCGACGTCATGTTCCGGGCATTTGGAACTGTAAATTCAAAATTTAAATTATGGTTCATCGAAGTAGTTCGAGTTTTACATAAAATAAATTGAAGAATAAATTTAATTGTAGTTTCATTCGGTGGAACATTCTTTTTATTTTTGCAGAAATTTTAAATTAAGCTGGGTATTTCTCATCATTTTTTTTTCTTGTGAATAACATTCAACAAATGTTCTTACGGGAAATATGTCTTTGAGAAAAATTAAATTATTTCAATTGCATTTTCAATTATTTGGGAAGCTTTTTTGTAACAAAAAGATCGTAAATCAAATGAAATAATTTTTTGTTCGAAAAAATGTAAAAGAAAGTATTTTGAAACTTTTTCGAATTTTGGAAATTTTCAAATGATAAAATTCTGTAACCACAGCTGCTACAAAAATGTCAATCTTATTATTTGTGCCAACAATTTTCACTCAATTTTCACGTATAAATATAAAAAGAAAAAAATAGGTTTATTTTATATAAATTCTTTCAGATTTGGAATTAAGCGAATAGATTCGAACATATTTGCAAAAAAAGATCGAAAAAATTTCAAAAAATTGAATCTTACTGTAAATAAAACACGGCATCTTGACGATTTTTTTATTACTTGGCGTCAAAACACTCCCGTGTCTTTAGATAAAAAATAACAATGTAGCAATAACTAATAAAAATAATAAATGAAATGCTGAAAAAAAAATGATTTCGCATCGAAAATTCAAAAATTATTCATTTTCAGCTTAAAATTAATAAATGCTCATTATGTTTTATATTGCAATAGAATAAAAGGCATTTGCATTCTCTATTACAGAATTATTAAGAAAATGAAAAACAAAAATTTCTACTATGAGTGTACTCTCTGTCCCTACGCCTTGAATGGTCCTTTCATTAATTTTTCATTGAATTTTTTCCATCGATATTTTATTCTATGCATTGGTTTTTCAATAATTTCTTTTTTAATCTTACGCGGTAAGAAGAAAAAACACAGGGCTAAGGGAATGGGATGTACTTTGAGCTATGCTCTTTTCCAATCCAATCTCTATTCTATTTCGAGGACGTGCCAGCACCGAGAAGTCAGACACGGAGCAGCCGGTCTCGAGCTCTCTCTGTGCAAGCGCATTCGAAAATCTACCGCGCCACTTTTCTTCCTCGGCAAAGCACGCTTCATTTTCTCTCTACTCGTTTTTCCCCTGCGAGCGGATTCACTCGATTGGACGGATAGAAGAACGAAAGGAGTGAAGAAGAAAGGATATTTTTCCGTGAGAAAATCAAAGAAAATCCATCGAGTCAAGCACGCAATAGGATTTTCGAAACTTCAAATCATTCAGTGACAAATCTGGAAAATTTAATATACGAATTTGATACAAAAAATATTATGCAGGAGAAAAAAAAAGTATTTCTACTCATCAAGATTGTTTAATTTTAAAGACTCATACGAGGAACATTCCATAAAATTAATTTCTTTTTTTCGTAATGAAAACACCGAGATTCGAGTTGAACAAGTTTACAGAATAAAAGTCGAAGGGCAAAAGTTTTGTGATCGTGGGACCAATTTTTCTACAAGTGTGTATACGTTTATTTAGGAAATTTATGTTATCAAGTATAGAAATACTGAAGATCGGAAGACTCAGGTATAATATAGAGCACCAAAGGGTTATTATAAAAGTTCGACCGTAACTTCATGAAAATTGGTACGTGCACTCGTGGCCTCCTAAAATAACGTCACAGCTACGCTTGTAAGTTGCACTTTATATTGCGAGCGTACGGTCTTACTTTTACATACACAAAGTTAAGGATGTAAATATGTACGTACGAAGAAATGGACCGGATGCTGAAGCCTTTCCAATATTCTCTCAAACATTATAACTGGACTGCGAAAACTTCTCGAGGTCGCATTAAACGCTACGCAAGAAATCACAACGAGTCCAAGTATTCTCTTTTTTTTATCACCAATTTGTCTCCGACCGGAAGAGAATTCATGCAAAAAAAACATTCGCAATTTCTATCTCGATGTCTATTTTTTTAGCTACAAATTTCTCTCCTGGCAAATCGAACCTTAAAAAAATACCCATAATTTTGTGTTTTGACATTTAAATTTTATTTTACGCGAAAGTTTTTTTTTTTAGTTGGAGTAGCATCGATCAATTTCCACGAGAGCAAATTCGTAATAAATTTCTCGCTATCGCGAGCTGGAATTAAATCGGAAAATTAATGTTTCCCGAAAGGGAGAAACGGGAGAGACGCATTATTACGAAATATTAACGCGATGGGACGGCGGCTCTGTCATTCGAACATTAGTCCTCGTGTTCTCGAGGGACGAGAAAGGCGCGCCGGGAGAAAATTTGTCTCCCTTCTTTCTCGCTCCTCGGGTACAAAAGTCATTCGATTTTCAAACTCGATTGGCAATCGACGTCGGAGATACGACGTTCGCTGGAAAAACGATTCGACTCGCGTGTTTACGGAACACAACGTTCGCATAACGGAGACGCAACGTTACCGTTACGAATACCGGAAGCGATGTCAGCATCGAGCAATACCCTGCTCTCTTTCTCACAACGATATAATCATTATCAAGCTATATAAGCGTACACCCTTTCGTTATCATTATTTTGCAATAATAAAAAGTAACATTGAGACAAACCTCGAATATTGATGTTCAACGATAATTCCTGGAGGAACAGTATTTTCAGCACTTTTTTTATTCCCTAATACGAAATAATAATGTTGAGCGATTTTATTCACTTTCTCGTTCATGGGGTCAACAGCGTCATTCGTACTTTTTTTTAACGTCAGTCCCTAACTAGTTTCACAGTATCGAAATTTCTTCTTTTTTTTCAACTTCAAAATTTATTTCTGAGCTTTGATTATTTATTTTCTCGTATTCTTTCAAATGGAATTTCTCTTTGTTTTTTCTTCCTCTCGGAGGTTTCGGAAAGTTCACGTGGTTAATGGCAAAGTAAATGGCGAAGCTGGCAAGCTCCGTGGCGTATCTCAGGCCGCGCTCGACTGTCTTCTCTATGTACTCTCCATTCTTCCTCTACTTGACTTGCCATCACGAGGAATTCTTTTTTTACTCTCACGCTCCATTCCCCTACCCCCTTTTCTCTCTCTTACTCTCGATCTCTCTCTCTCTCTCTTTCTCTCCCACTTTTCTTTTCGAGCATGTGTTCCTGTCTTTCTTCTTTTCTCTTCCTCATTATGAAATGTATTGTTCAGATGACGTATTTTTTTTCAATTATCGAAATACATATCCGCATGAAACGGAAGTCTTCCGAGTAATTGAATTGATTAACAAATAAAAAAACAAAAATTAGCAGTTGAAAAAAGAATGAAAAGTTTCGACGTTAAATAAGGAAAAAAACTAAGCTATGAAATAGGAAGTCTAAACTTTTACGGAAGAGGAAGAGACTATTGGTTCGGTGATTCATAAATTCATAAATAAGAGGTTCGTAAATTTGTAAAATTCATAATTTCTCATCTCGAATATTGTAAGGTGATGGCTCATGCGATGTATGTGAATTGGAGAGAAAGAAATATAGCTGTAAATCGCGATTAGCTTCAATATAAAATTTTTTAATAATTTAACAAAATCTAAAAATCAACCCATTGCTGCTAGTCTTGTGGTTAAATATTGATAACAAATTAACGATTTTGTCATTGATCGTGTTTTCCAAGTAATTATAGAAAACTTAATTATTAATATTTAAAAATGATTATTATATAATTTTATTCCATAATTTTTAAAAAATTGTTCGTGAATTTTAATATTAAGAATTTTTTTTCGATCAAATGTAATGATTCAATGATTAAGAATGGAGAGCAAATTGAAGAAATTAGCGGAGCCACAGGCCACTGATATGAATACTCTGATTATTTTCACGGAGCTCGTTTGTATCAGCAATTGGCAATTGCGATTTCATTCCTGAACAACTGCCGCGAAACCAGCGAATAGCACGCTCGAGCATCGGTGTGATATAATCTGCAAAAAAATATATATGAGTCTTGGATGAAAAATAAAAATCTACAATATAATGCAAAATGTATGAAAATTGTACCTTCAATTATCGGACTATCTTCAGCTGATGCAGGAGAGACTTTTTTGCCAGGTCTTCTTGACCGAGAATTGAATTTGCTCGATCTGGATTTCTTTTTTGTCGAGGCCGACTGATAAGAACGAACGCGCGATTCGTCGATCCCCGAATTCTCTGTTACCAGCAGCTGATTTCTCTCTTTCGAAGAAAACTTTTTTTTCGCTCTTCGAGGCACCGCGATCGCCCTTGTCTCTCGAAAATCGTGTTGACTTATTTTTCTTTCGTCCTCACCTAATGTTTGCTTCAAAGATCGCAAAATCGCGTCGATCAAACGCGAAGCGTATTCTTCTTTATTAACGTCGACCCTCATTAATTTTCTCGCGAACAGCCTCCGAAGATCTTTCAATTTTTTATCAAACTCGACAAATTTTTTTTCCAATATTTTCTGATTTTTCATACCATCGTAACTTTCACTTCTGAGAGGAATATCATTTTTTTCGGATTCCATTTCACTCTCCGTAAAATCGTAGTTGGACTCATCCTCGGGATAATTAGTCGGTTCGGAATCCTCGACCATGACGAATTCCTCATGATCGACATTTTTTGAGACTAATAAATTGTCATAATTGTATTTCGACGTTCCTTCTAAATTACGTATATTTGAAATATAACTTTTCGAGTTAGACGGAAATGTTAAACTTTTCTGAATCAAGTCAGATTTCTTGAAACGTTGTATTTCCGGACCCTGAAGATTAATCTGAAATTATTTTCCTATTCTTAACGATATAGCCTAAAATAATTATCATTAGAAAATAATGTTCACCTCTTCGTATTTTTTTTTATTCTCGCTAATTTTAAGAAGAATCGGAGCTGCGAGAGATTTCCTTCGATAAGGCTCTTTGAATATTTTATCAGACGAAATTAAATTACAATAATCCGTCCTGTAGTCATCGTTATCGATCAAATTCAACGCTGATTTTAAGCCATTGGCGACAAAGTCCACGATCCCGTGACATACTTTACGAAAATCTATCAGTTAATTTAATCAGTCGATTATATTTTTTGAGGATCTTTTTGGATGGAAAAATTACTTACATGAGCGAGATTCAGGAACATAATAGAGAATGAGACCCGAGAGCATACCGGTGACTATGAAAAATCTGTTCAAGTAACCTTCCCATCCCACGGTACAAAGAGATTCATTTTTGTGTCCTACAATCACAAAAAATGACTCGTTTTACATTAATAATAAATTTGTAAAATTATATCGTTTCCGATTTCTTACCAACCGCGTACCAACTTTTGGTCGAATACGCTTGAATTTCCGTCCAAAAGATAATGAATAATAAGACTGTAAATTTCATGATTCAGTTAACTGTCAACTGTATCCTGCCATCTTTGAGAACTCAAGCCAAGTTCACTTACTGATAAAACAAATGAAATTATACATTCGAAATAATTACGAAAAATTTAACCCTTCGACATGACAATTCGAAATTTCAAAATATCATATTATAAAATGGTATTTCAATTTGTTAAATGTGAAAAATACAATTATAGTTCTTTGGTCCTGTGCACTTTTTATCCCATCGAATAGAAATCTCCATGGCCAAAAAATAAAAAAAATCATTGCTCTTGGTTTTTAAATTTGGATGACAAATTTCAAGTTAATTATAAAGATGCATAAAATCGCTCAGTATCAAGAAATGCAATGTACGCAACGACTAGAATAAAAAATAAGTCTAAGTAAAAAAATAAAGAAAAACATGATTAAGATTTGTATCTTGTTTTTTATTATGCTGGTATCTATACAGTATAATACAAACGACATTATATACTTTTTCATATACAATTGTTCGTGTCCGTGATGGATATCGAGACAACAATTTTTCTAAAGACAAGGAAATATTGAGTAATATTGCGTGTACACAGTGTAATACAGATAGCATCGGAACGAGGAGACCCGGAAAGTTAAAACATCGTTATTATCATAATTAAAAACTATAATATTGTTAATATTAATATTATTGTGACAGGAGAATTTTTTCGTTCGTTGAGAACGTTAAAGAGTGAAATTAAATCGACATTAATTTTGGAGCAATTTTGCGTTTGCAATTCCGATGCTAATTATTTCTTTTATTTTTTTATCTAAATTTAATTTTAAGGTTTTCCGGTCGCTCTTGCTGTGGGAGCTGTCGCAAATCACAGATATACATATTCATTTAATAGTTACATGAACATATACACATATATTTATACATTTACGATTGGAGGAAAAAAAATCGAATTTTTTTTCCTCCGATTTTCGAAACATTTTTATACCTAATTCTATAAGATTCAGATACGTTTACCATTTTCGTATGCATTGGTATCTTTTTCCTTTCAACACCTTTCCCTCGGAACGAAACCGAGAAAACGAGAAACCAAAAAATTTACAAGCAGCGATTTTTCGAAAAAATAAAATAAAATAAAACGTAATAACGAAGTACAATTTGTGCGCGACGACGTTTTCGAAAAAAAAATTAGTCGAATACAATAATTATTACAATATAATAATAAAATAAAATAAAATAATTATGATAAAATACAATAATAATATCTGAGCGATCGGGACGTGTGTGTCTGCGCAAGAATGTCGTCACTTCTCTTTTCCGAGTGCCCAACATAAAAAAAAAATATCTAAAAAAAATAATTTATAGAGGAAAACGAGACTGCACGAGATTGGTATTTCGCTCGTCGCGCAGGCACACCCGTCAGGACTCGCTACCAAATGAATGAGGACTTTTTACAAGAAGACGAAGACGACGACGACGATGAATGACTTTTAACTTTTCCTTTATCTTCATCTCGTATTAATTAAAATTATGATTTTTTAAAACAATGATTAAAGGCTCCGACAGCCATGGATTTTGGTACTCAAATTAAAATGTGAGTTCGTGAGAATACATTAATCGCTAATTCTCGTTCGAGGGGCAAAAGAGCACGCTCGGATTTCCCGAAAAAAAAAATCAAATTCGCCAATCGCGAACAATAAATAATAAATCCCTCCTCATAATCAACCCTCCTCTTTTTTCCTCGAACGAGAAACTACAAGAGCCTCCAGGGGTAGTGGTGGGAAAAAAAATTAAAAATAAATCGTGTTCGTGTGCGCACGGAGAAAAGTGAACTCTGGAAAATTCATTAATCTCACGATACGCGTGTGTTACTGATTTTTGTGGCAAGAGAGAGCTTACGCGAAGGACGCCTTAATTTTATTGATGGCGTTCGTTAGATGGGTCATTTCGGTGTTGAGCTGAGAAACGAGACTCTCGAGCCTCTCGACGCTGTCGAGGACCTCCACGCGCTGAGTGTGCGGATTGAATCGTACCTCGAACGGTCGGCTCATCGTGCTCACCCAACGGCGGAATTTGTCCTTCGCGTCCTCGAAGCTCTCCGCGACGTAATAAATCGGTTGGTACTCTTGATCCTGGTACGGCTGGATCGCGGTCGTGCACGGATCGAAAGCTCGGTGCTCGCACTTGTCGCTCAGCGAGTGCAAAAGTTCACCGTAAGCTGACAGGAGTCCGGCTCCGTAAGCCTTGACATCCTGGCCCTCCTTGCACAGACCGAACTCAACCGTGAACCAGTAAATCGTCGACAGCTTCTCGATCTCCGCATCCGAGGCGCCCAACGACGCCAGACCGATCTCCTGCGAGAACTGAGCAAAACTCGGATCCGCCAACAGTGGCATGTGTCCCAAAAGTTCGTGAATGCAATCTCTGTAAATACAGAAAAAATACGAAAATTTAATCAAACTGAAATATAAATTATATTTGGGTAAAACCTCAGTCTCATGTAAATGTGATTTTACAATTTTAAGAAATTTTTTCCTCATAGAAATTATAAAAAGGTATAGTCATAAAAATGAGTCAAAGCGCAAAATGATTAGGAAAAAAATTTTATACATTTTTATAAATTTCTTGTGAATCTTTCTCAGCATCATATAAAAGTGACTGTAAAATTCGAAAAAGTTTCATCATGCGGAGATATTTATAACGTTGAATAGCAGTTTTCAACATAATCTCTTATAAGACATTACGAAAAATTGACGTTCTCAACAACAAATGTCAACATTTCGAAACACGTGGTCGAAAGCTTTATTTTACGTTGATTTTCACTCGAAATCGAATTGTTTTGCAAATTTGATCAAAATTCTATAGATGTAGGTGCAGTGAAAAATGTAAGAAAAAATATTTCTCTTCCGTCTTGACTTCATTGAATTATTACGCGGAGATAACGCAAGAACTTCGAACAGCATTTTGTCAATGACTTTTCAACTATAATGTGAAACTGAGTTATCAACGCCATCGCTGTCGTTAAAAGCCAATTAGAGTTCCATTACAAGCTAAGAGAGGCGAGAGTTTAATTCCATTATGCACGCTCTCTAAATATATACGCGGACACGCGTGGATCCTTCGTCTCTCGAAGGCGCAAACGAGATGAGAGTGCTCTCCTCGTCATAACGCAATATATCGATTGCTTTCATCTCACTCCTACACTCTGTGCTTGTCTCTCGAGTGACATACGCGAACTCATCGAGCCCCTGTCCGTCCAGCGGATCCTCCCGACCTTTCGCTATCTCCACCCCGAAACAAAACCCGCGCCCTACTCATTTTTATAAAACTCTATAACTCTATACTGGAATGTTCGAAACTCGACAACTTCGCGCATCTCCAAAACACAATCGAAACTTCCTCAAATTCATAATTTCTATGACCACCGAAATTTCGAGCTCTCGAGATGTTTAAAGTAATTTACGAAAATGTTATTAGAAAGACCACAATGAAATTTAAAAATCGACAATATCGTCGATTAATCTCCAAAACGGAATAAGAACTCCAAATTCACAATTGCTTTTGAGTCGTTTAATGTAAATCAGAAAACGTTATCAGACATTGAAAACACTTGAGTATAACAATGAAATAATGAAGTAATACTTACGGCTCTGGCGTGTGGTACGGGCTGTTGATGTGACGGACGTACTGGGTGCTCTGGAACACACGGAAAGCGAGACTGGACAGGAAGTCCCTGGCGGTGAGCAGACCAGCCGCGGGACGAAGAGTGAATCCGGTTTTGCTCTTGAGGAAATCACTGACTTCCTGAAGTTGAGGGATACGATGAGCCTCGAAGATCTTCTCATCGCGGAGTTGCTTGAAGACGCGCTGGTACTCGATGCAGGCGTGTTTCGGTACGAGATCAACGACCGTGTTGAAGACGCGGAGCCAGGTCTCGTTCTCGGTCTCGGTGTAGGGGATGGAAGGAATCGGATCTCCGTATTTGTAAGCAAATGCGATTTCAGCGATGATTTTTCTGCGCGCGCGGTATTCCTTGTCAGCGAATCCAGGATGGTTCATATCGAGGTCCGGCTCGTATTTCGTCATCAGATGGTTGCAACTGTCGAGCTCTGAGGCGTGGCGTGGGAACCACGGATCCTTTATGCTCACGGAATTGTCAGCGAGCAGAGTGACGCCTCCAAGAGCGGAAGTCTGTCGTAGATTGCGGATCAATTGAAGAAGACTCTGCCTGGTCATGTCGACTTTGACGAGAACATCGAATTGAAGACCTTCCTTTCGGCTTGGTCGCGATTCCACGTGCGTCACTGTTCCTTTGAAGTTTTCAATCGTCTTCAAGATTCTGGCCAAGCTTCCGATACCCTCGCGCATCCTCAGCACCAGAGCAGCTTTTTGGATCGTCGTCTCGGACTCTGGACTCTCGGATATCGTCTTAGCCAATACGACTTCTTCCTCGGTGAGTCCATAATCTAAAAATAAATTGATAGGATCCAAAATGAGACTCGACTGTTGGAACAATCATTTTTAGGGCACGAAATGGGAAGAGATATAACGTTGAAAGTAATGGAACGCGTCTTTTATTTCCTCTGTGTGTCTCATCATCAAAATTGTATGATTTACAGGCATGGATTCCATTGTATATGAACGATTACGAGAAATGGTCGAAAAGTGTAATCCCAGCTATTCAGAATCCATTTGGAGGATTTTCCCTTGGAGTTGGCGATGAGAGAGAAAGAAAGGAGGATAAGATGAAATGTACCGGTGAGTATTTTGAGGGGATTGCCGCGAGGCTTAAACCCCTTTCTGCCTTTTTACCAGAGCTCTGAACGTTTGACGGGGCTGACCCGAGCAGTCGAGTGGATCATCATCATTTTTGCTCTCGAGGGGAAACTACGTGCTTCGAAAAAATCTTTTACCTCGGAAGGAAAATCTCCGAGCTCTTTCTCTATCCCCAAGAATTCCGGACTAGACCAAATGTCGGGAGTAAAGCGAGAAAAAGAGAAGAAAAACGTGCTGTAGGGTGGAGACGTAAATTCTTCCCTCTGAGTGGCACATAACCGGGTTAGGAAACACTTCCAAGTGCTTCCAAGTGCTTCGCGCGTGGGTGTCGCACATTTTCTCTTCGTCTTTCTTTTTCTCCATCGAAATGTGTTCTTTTTTTTCGTAATTGAAATAATTTTTTTACTGATTTCAACTCACCGTCGTGGATGTCGGGTTTTCCCTCGCCATCGGAAGAAGAAGCTTCCGCCCTGGCCTCTGCAAGTCACAAGAAACATCGAACGACACATTTAGCATGCTTCGTGCCAAAAAAAAAATGAAATTAAAAATTCAATAACAAAAAACATATTTTACCTCCTTCTTTGGCGGCGCTGAGAGTCTCCGATTGTTCGTCGTCGCTCGACGAAGTGTCGACGTAAGTTTCGTCCTGATTCTCCTGTCCGTTAATCTCAGGATCAGCACCGGAGTCTGATTATAATACGAAAAAGAAAAACATACGTGCATCATGCAACATCGATTTAAAAACAAAAATTACGATTAATGAAGACGGTACATTTGTTTTTACGAAAACTCACCATTGGATCTTTGACGGGCCTCCTCGAGCACGCTTTGCTTCGTTTGCTTGACCACCAAAGTCTCGAAGCGGGCGTCGTCAACGAGTGATCGTCGACGAGCTGGATAACCGTTCTGGAAAAAGAATGAACGATTCATTTATATTGTGATGATCTTTAAATTAAGTTTAAAGGATCTTGAAATATTTCTACAATTAAATTGAGTCAGGAGCATCGCTAATGACAATTGAAGCATTTTTCAGTCAAAAACACCTCAAAATAGTTCCAATAAATTCAGATTGATAGAATTTGTCAAATTTTTCTCTCGGTGCAAATGGACTTCCGGCTCCTCGCTAATAGAAGCGAGTTTACCGCGAATTGTAAAAGTGGTAAAACCAGACTGGTTGACCCAGTCATTGCCAGTGGCAAGGATGAGGAAATCTGGTTTTCTGACAAGTCTCTCACTCGTTGAACACGGTTGAACGATCCGGAACCGGTTCCGGCCTGCGTGTCCTTTTCGCTTAGCCAATTTAACGGCTCACCTCAGCTTGGAACTAAATTCTCCTTCTACTTGAACTTCCCGCGGTCAAGGAAATTGAGAGATAGAGAGGCGAAAAATGTGGAACCTGTTAGGAAATGAACCTTGGCTTTGGCCTTTGAACTCCCATTACCCACGCTTTCGTGAGCCAACGGAAATTAATTATAACGCGTCAGAAAATCTCGTTCTCCGTTCTTGAATCGATTTTTCTGAATCAATGAACACATGCAAAAAACTGTGAAAATCTTTACGGAGCAAAAATAAATTCCTCGTTTTTGAATTTTTTTATTATGAAGAAAATTTCCTTCATCGTCCCGATGCTCAGTTTTACTTTCTTTATCTATTTTTCTAGGACTGGAAAAACGAGACTATCCTGACGCCAATAAAATTCACGCTCGTACAGGCAAAAGACGGTGCGTTTAGCGATTCTCCGAAATGCGTGAATGACTGCAGCGTTAACGAAGAACTGGGCCAAGTACTTTGCTAACGCGCTAGCGAATTAACGAGCGATGAGTGTGTGCAGGCCGAACTGAAGGTAAAAGTTGCATCAGCTTGGTGCATTCTCTATCAGTAGATTTACACCGGCTCTCGTCTTTAGTTAATTATAAAACATCTCAATAATTTCTGTTAATTTCCCTGCTAAAAAAATGATTTTTTCAATTTCCGATAAATTGCAATGTTATCTTCATTAAATTATTGTGATAAAATATGAATAATTTTACATTGGCTCTGTCTCGTCTCAAAACAATTAAAATATCTCGATATTTTTTTATTTATATCGCTGCCAAAAAATTATTTTCTCGATTTTCTATTGCAGCTCTTTTATTTGTAAAATTATTATTATGCGAGAGCGGCCTCGACATACAGGGCGAAATGATATACCTGCGATTATCCCAGATACGGCGACTAAACGATCCTACGAGCAATGAGTCAATATATTAACGAGGTCCTTGATCTATCCGCGTACTAATAACGTTTTGGCCAAGGCCTGAAACATTCTTTTTTCTGCCTCGAATAATATTTTTCTCTTCGATTTTCTTCATCGAAAAATTTCAGCAGATCCATATCTCTTGACCCGATGACATTTAGATTTTTTTTCTTTTTGCGGGAAAGAATGATCAGAGGGAGAATCATATTTCTTCAAGTGCGCGGTAATTACGGGCAAAGAGAATAGCGCGGCGCGTGTGACAGGATCGAAGAAGTGAAGGCAAAAAATAAATAAAAAATTACGCACGCACACGCGGCGTAGCGTTTATTCATATCGGGATTGCACAATCGCGGAATGTCCCGGAGACGTCATTATAATAAATATTGCACGAGATTACACGTTGATAATTAAAAAGAGAAAGAGTGGAGACGCGTGAAGGAGGCAAAACGGAGAATCGTACCCAATATTAATGGAATTCTGGAAAAATAGGTATAGAGAGGAATAAAGAAAAAAATCGTGATATGCATTCCGATCGAAGAAGCGGTAGCTCCGGGATTAGTGAAAAAACAATTTAAATACAGTAATTATTAACGAGCGTTTTCTCGATATTTGCATAGCAGAATTTTTCAAAAATCAGCATATGCGTTCGATTTTCTTATTTCCTATCATTTTTTCGCATTCGATTTACAATAATAAGTAAAACGAGCGCGCGTGGTCGTGCGAGAGTTGGAAAAAGGGAGAAAAAAATAGCGGAGGCGAGCCTCCGTGGAGCGAGTAACGGAGCGACTCGATGATAAAGAGACGTCGAGCGATATCCACCTGCGAGCGACTACCGATATGACTCGAGAACTTTCAGGGACATTTAATCCTCGCAAAGACACGATATACTTGTCCACCAAACGCACAAACCACGTCGAATCGATCGGATCACACGTTCCTTCACTTCCAAACGCTTTTTTTTAGTCTTCAATTTTTTTTTCAATTTTTTTGCATGTTCTGTTTCAAATCACACGTATCGCAAAATGGAAAATTTAATAAAATAGGCGCGCTATAGGGCTCAAGTGAGATCACTCCGTAACCGCTCGATACAATCACTCCTTCATATTTATAAAATATTCATAATTATCATGCGAGCAAGGCCGATTGATTTCTCAATCCTTCCCCTCCTCCCCGGATCCCTCATCTCGTGATCCGCTGCGAGGAGACGGGGAAAAAGGATTCTACACGAACATTTGTGCGAAGAGGATAAAAGGAACGAGCTCCGTACTTGTACAACTTCTTTTTTTCTCTCTCCGCAACTTGTCTTTGGAATCTGTGCAAGGTCGAAGTTTTTTTCCCCTCGATCGTCTCATTAATTAAACATCTCAGATGCTAACTAATTTTTTTTTTACGATCGATCCGAAAATTGTCATATTTTTTTATACGTTGCGAGATTATATTTTTGAAAATTACATTCTTTTCGATTGAACGTCGATGTACAAGCGCGCTTCGAAGTTACGGAGAGTGACGAAGTGACATAACAGGACGTGCAAGAGCGCCGCTTCATAAGAGGCATTACTGGAACGGAGAGGAGTATTTACAGCAAAAACAGGATATACATTGAAAATATATATACACGCATTCACACTCTTAAAAGTATCTACATGTTGATTTAATGCGTGTCTAACGGTTACGAATGAAAGTTTAAGAGACTCATTGAGACCACTTTCTCCATCTAGACGTTCAGTTTCACGAGATTTCTGTTATGAGCATCATAATAACCACTTATCGAATTAAAAAAAATTCAATCGTCATCATTTTATTCGCGACGTTGCTTTATATTGAATTTTGCACGATGTTTGTACAATGTTTTATTTTTGAGTTAACAATGTAATGATAAATATTTTCGATAAGTGTTTATATGAAGACGTTTCTCGAGGGTCATGGTCATTTTTCATTCGAATTGCGTTTCCGAATTATCGATGCAGACGAACGTTCACGTCGAGCCAGACGGATCAGAAATAAATCGTCGCGATAAAAGCGATCGACAAGTGAAACAAATTTTTGAGGGATCGTCGAAAATCAAGAACAGTATTTATTTGACGAGTCGAAGAGCGAGCGGTTGGCGAAACAAGAAAAAAATTGGCCGAAAATTCATATGAACAAACAAGTTTCATTGTTTATATTTTTATATACTTGATCGATTTCCTCTCGAGGCTTTTTGCGATAATCTTACGTACCGGTCGATTGTTTTTGCGGATTTTGGAAACTTGTGAGTTCGATGCTACAGTATATCTTTCTTTTTTCTCTCTTGATACCTTTTGAGCCGGGGAGTCGCTAGAATTCGTTTAACGCGACGGAGAAAGTCGTGTCGGTAACGGACTGTTCTCGAAGCGATTTGTAAAAGTCGGTGTAAGCGTACGTGTATACACGCCGGAAGAAAAGGAAGAGCCCGAGGCGTTATTTTGATTCGAATACACGTCGTTTGGATTAATCTACAAATCGTCGATAGATAAAAATAGAGTGACTTCTTCTTCGCTTCTGAGGTTTTTTTCCTCGTTTCCCAGGTGAGACGAACAACGCTGATTTTCAAGGATGAAAAAAACGCTGACGAGCTCAAAGATGATCGACTCGCGCGCGTATTCGTTTGGCTAATCGCAATAGCGATACCGACAAACTTGCCGTCCGAGTAACGGGAAATGTCGAGCAAGAATCGCGTGTGATCTTCATGACTCATCGGATTAACGAACCGTTCGCGCTGATATACAGACGATGCCAATAACACAAACGAGAGGAAAAAACATCGAAACGTTTCGCGGAGAAAATCGTTTTCGAGTTTTTTTGATTTTTCATTTTTTCGTACCGACGTTTTTTCATTGCAAAATGAAAATTTACAATGAATACGAGCGAGATGCGTATTGGCACGGTAAAGATCGCAGCATCCGAGAAAGTGAAAGAGCCCCCAAGATCGTTCTCAGACTCGTATTTCTTTCCCGCTCCATTTCATTCGATCTTCCATATATTTTCATTTCATTTCTTTAGCGCATTTTCAAGAGATATTTTTTTAGTTTTCATTTTATTATTGTTTTGTTTTTATAATTTATTTTTGACAATCTGGTCTCATTTTCGTCCCGAATGAAATTATCTTGACCAAGGTCGTTTCTTCATTTTTTTATTGTTTTTTTTTTTGTTTTTTGCTTTTTTATTTTGCAAGCTACTTGTGTAATTCTCCTTCGACAATCGAACCGGGTCTTGCGCGCTTTAAAACTTTCTCCATGCTTCGAGGCGGCGCGTAAATATTTTCGAACCGCGGAAAGACGTCGTCTTCATCATCCAGCATCTTGTCATTATTATCGCCGGTTTATGCCAGCGGAATCGACGACTTCTGTCGTGAATTTCACTCTCGGACGTGCCGACAAAGTACAGGCTGTTTTACGTCAACTCATACCGTCCTCGGTACTCAAAATCTATTTTTATCCTCAATCATTTCTTATCAAACGACATTGACAAAAAAATATGAAAATTAACGAGGCCGAGTCCGAGTTGGACGAAAAAATTAATTTTCTCCTTGAGGAAATTTTTTGAAAGGTCTGACGAGTCGAGACGAAGTCGCCCGTACGAGTGACGAATGTGACGTGTGTAGAAAACACGCGAGATGTACCGGCGAGTAAGATTCTTGCGACCAAATATCCGAGTGTAAAAAGAGAGGAAAAAGGCCGGGTGAAAGACGCGAGAATCGTTATAAGAGAATTAAAAAAGAGGTAAAAGTTTTTTTTTCTCTTTGGAGAGTCTTTCTCTCGTCAAATACAGGCGCTTTTCTGATGCAATTTTTTTCGTCAGTTACGAAATGGAGTGTGTCCACGGAGGTGCGAGCGAGACTAACTGAATCGGGGAATGCGGACACATCTCGATCGCGGCCTGTCCACGTTCTTTTCTACGAGAATTCGAGTTAAAAAGTCACGTAGTCATCCTCACCGTCAAAAACACGTTCGCGAAACGCGCTTTAATTTTATTTAAGGACCAACGAAAGTTCAATATTTCGATATTAATTTTTTCATCGAACAAGAAAAATGCCAAAAATACTCGAGACGAGATGCAAAAGAGTTTTTTCTTCTGTTATCGTAATCGCGGAATGTACAAGATTGACATTTACTCAGGGATTTCCGCGATCTCGTCTAACGAACTGTCGACTTAATTGATCGCTTTTTTCTGTGTTTATCGACCAAATTTTCTGTTGGTCATTAAGAACCGGTCACGATTCGCCGAAATTCCGGTAATTTATCAATATAATTTATCAATAAATCAAGTGACGTTTGAAGACTTGATTAATGAGAAAAAAGAAGAAGGGTAAAAAAAACTCACCTCGATGCTGTAAGATTTCTTGATAGCGAACATTTCGCGATTCTTCTGGGCCGCGGCAACTGCCATCATGATCCTCTTGAATAAATCGGTTGTGTTTTCTTCTCGCCTCGCACAAGTATTCACAGCTCTCCTGCTCGTCTCCTTTTTCTCTTATCTCGCGCCGCTTCGGCAAAAAATCGTCAAGAAAAAACTGCTTCGGTCCCGATAAACAACGAGAGCCTGATCTCTTCCTCCTTTCAAAATTCGCAAGAGTCTCACTGCCTCGTCGATCGAGCTTCTCAGAATTAGCGACGATTTTTCGATGATTTAATTCTTTACGTTCAGGACAACGAAAACTTTGCCGGAGTTGTCGCCAATTTTTCAACGCTAAATCCCGTCGGATTCAAAAAACGTAAACAATAACGAACAAACGGTGAGAAAAATGTAGAGCCGCGTGGAGTGTCTAGGAACTTTTCCTCTCGATTATCGTTCCAAATACTCTCCGCGAAATCGTTGACTCTCTGTCAAATCTTCTCGACACTCGTTTATCGAATATTTTTCTTTCAAATTATCTTCGGTTCGTTCGAGGCGTCGAAACGAACGAAAATAAAAATGAACAACAACAACAACGAACGAATTGATTTAAAATCCTCACGACTGGGATTTCGTGTCCTGCTTTGGCGAAGCGAACGAGCGAATGCGAAGTCGGGGCTGCTTGAGGCTGCATATAAACGTTGCTTCCCTTCACCGCCTCGCGCACGGGGGTCAGGGGTGCCCCCACCCACAGGGGTTTCGGGTGGTCCGCGCGCGCGCCTCCTCTTTGCTCGCCGACTCCCGCGCGACGAGATCCCCCTGCGTCACGCGACCCGACACAAAGGTACACGCGTTTCTACGCGCGCATATTCGTATTCGTCGACACATTTTCACACTAAATTCTCATCCACTTCGGGAAACGTCAAAAAATATTGTTCTCCCACCCTGTACCTGTCTCTCAAACTCTTTCTCTCTTAAACGCTCATTGACTCGGTGTCATTGTCATTTTAATGTGAAAAAACAATAATTCAACACTGTCCTGTCGTAGTATATCAAATTTCGTAACGCATCCGTGAAGAGAAAAAAAAGAGCAGAGGAGAAGAAGAGGAAAAAAGCGCGCGCGACTCGAGCCCGTGAGCCGGAGGCTCCGGATTGGTCGCGCGCGTCGGGGGGATCTATCGCGCCGGCGCTCTCGCAGGGAGATCCCGCGGCGACGTGCCGGTCGAGAAATAGGTACGGGCCCTCGAGCTACCGCACTCTCTGACTCATTCGCGCCTCCGTTTCGTCCCGAGAAACGCCTCCGGGACAACGCCGGTTTATCTACTTTTTTCTCTACTCGCTTCTTTATTCGTATCAATTTCGACTCACATTTCAAGATTTACACGTATTAGGAAAAATCAAACGTCTCTTCGTTACTGATTTACATTACCCTATATTCGTGTTTGACAACTCTCATTGTTGTTGGATTCTTCCGTAAAAATTGTGGAATCAAGCGCTCAGGGACGACACTCTTTTTGCCTACTCTCAAGATAAATAATGCTCCGGTCGTTTTAATCGTATCAACAATGAGATGAAGCGTAACCGATTCCTTTCTATGCGTCGTCGAAAAAAGGATTCGACCCTGTAAAGTTACCTTGCACTTTTTTTCCAATACTGAATCTAACCCATTGGTCCAATTGAACAACAATTTTTTAGTGCATCTCTGTTTTTATGTACTAAATAATATAGATCCAAGAAGGTAGATCATTCGTATTTGACTTTTTTTCATGTAAAAACCCAATCTTTGAAGTCTGGAAACACAATTCCAGTTATACGTCAGACGAAAAATCCGTCTGTGGTTTTCTACATTCATTGCGTTTCTGGACTTGAAAATTCTTAGTATTTACGTCACAAGCCAAAAACCCGTTCAATTTCGATGGTTAGATTTTGATTACCGAATTAAAACACGATCAACATCTCATGAATAAAGAACAGTAAACATCGGAAATACGCATACGTCAATCCAATGTTTCTCTCACCTGGGTACCTAATTTTCCTGCAACATGCGATGAACGTTCGAGCGTACAAACGAGTTTTTGTGAGATTTGGGAGACCTCCAAATTATTCGGAATCTTCATGCCGATTAAAATTCGTGTTAAATCATTGGATTTATTCAAAAAAATGAAATGAGGCCTGACTTACGTCAAAAAATGAAATGAAGCTCGACTTACGTCACTAGGTGATCGCTACTGCGAAACTAGACGCGGGGACTTCCAAAACTCTCGCGCGTCTCGACAATGGCTGCTTTCTACGATCGTGGAAGATCGTCAGTATACCTGTCGTCACAATTTTTTCCGCAATCTTCGGTCATCAATGTTTGTTTACGTTTCATCTTCCCGGCCTTCTGGAAAAAGAAAAATGACATCGAATATCACGATAAAATTTTTTCTTTTCCTTTCGGCTGCGATTATTGCTTGTTATGAAACGCGCCGAAGTTCTTTTCCCTCGATCTCCAAACATATCCAAATGAGTTTCCGTTTAATTTCTATCCTTTTTTTAGTCTCAAAGCAGAACAAAAAATTGTTGAAGGTTTCGAATTCACCGTAAGTGCCAGACAGAAATATGTCATGAAAAATGTTTCGATCTTCACGATTGAGTTATGAAATACCGAGTATAATCGAAAAAAAAAATGTTTTGATCTTTAACGGCATGCGACAAATTTTGACAGATTTCTGCGATCAAACTTCAACTGTCCGTCAATTTCGGATTCAATCCAAAAATGAAACCCTCGCATCGATTTTTATTAGGTTTTCTGGCTTGATTATTCTCGAATTACAATAACAATAATAACAACAAGATTATTCATAACGATATACAGCGAAAAATTATTTTTTTTGTTGATCAATCTTTGAGATTAGATACCGATCGGCGCTTCCGACATTTCGCATTGTAGAATATAGTGCACACGCTCGATCGAGCTCACGGTACACACGGACAAAAAGCTGATCTTTACTTTCATGTACCAAGGCTACGCGTACACGAAAGAGTGTCCAAGTGACACCGAGTGGCACTTGCCCTCGACGAAACTTGTACTCGCTCCTGTTACTCGACGCGCGTACGTGCCACGCGCACGTGTTCACGCGCCAATCAATTATCTACTTAAAATTACATTTTTTTTTTCATTTTTACATTCCAGATCGGTGTCAACGAGGGAAAATTGAGAAAATTTCTCACAGAATAGCAAACGGAAAAAAATAAACAAATTCGGGACGAAAAAATAAAACGAGAAAAATATAATTCATTTCGAGCGTGTCGAATCTCGCTTTTCCGGTCCGTGATTTCACGTGTCACGGTCATAGAACCCCTTTCTTTGTAACATTCGAGATCAAGGCTCTCGATCGATCAATATCGCCGTTGAGAATCCGGAAACGTTTGCCTCCGGGATTTTTAAAGAGTTTTGCGTAATTGAGGGAATCGAGATGGAAAATTTATTATTGCAGTCGGAGAGAGGTATTTTTAACACGCGCTTCATTATAAAGACGTATCCCGTAAGATCTGATAGAGTGATTCAATTAAAAAATTGACTGTGAGCTGTTAAATCGCTATTTTCAATTCAGACGAATCTATCGAGTATTTTTTTTTTTATACATTCTCATCATGATGATTTCTTCGATGATCGATGATATCGTAATCACATATAATTATAATTTCACTCGATTATTTATCTCGAATAATAACGCGTGGGTGTTACAAGATATGACAATAATAAATAATTGTTCCTACCTTGGAAAAAGGAGCAAATCAACACCTAGCGGATTTCTAAATTCAAGGATCTTTGCGATCGATGGATCGATGCGAATTCTAACGTCCCGGGAAAAAGTTTATCGCGGTTTTTCTCTCTCTCTTTTTTTGGACTACGTGATCAGCTGATTCGACGTGAAATCATCGACCCCGAAATCAATCAGCGGTGTTGCAACGCTCAACGCATTGAGAGCATTGAAAAAATCAAGGCTCGTAAGAACAAACAATATTCCGACATCGATTTCAAATGGGAATCCTTCGCGGGTGCGAAGACAAAATCCATCGACCTTACATTTTATTTTTATTATCCACAAAAAAGAACTTTCCAATTAAGTTTTTAATTGAATTGATTAAATTACGATCATACTCTTTTTGATGACGCTACTGACTGCCTTGGGCAAAAATCTCGTCTCGTATCACGTAGACATGGCGCGTTATATTTGTTTTTTTTTAATGATCAGGCGGAATCACGGAAGTGCGCGATTTTTGCATCAAAGGCCGACGCAAAATGTCCTATATGAATTTATAAATGAATGTAAGGATGAGAACTAGGAACGCCGCCGCGATCTATAATCCACAGCCCGTAATGCGATGTTTTATCAAGGGCAAATTTGATGGATATTGCTTTTACGAAGCAGGATATCCTCATGCCTTTTCCCATGACCGCAAGTAGGAGGAACTTCTAATTAATCTCTCGATATCATTTATTTGTTAACAATTTTTTTTCACCCGCAACTTTGTCGCCGCAAAAAATTATATTTTTATGGACACAAAAAAGTGTATACTTACGAGCTCGAAATTTTTTTTTCTCTCTCGATGAGCGTAAGCAAAAAAATAAACACTGCACAAATAATTGGTTGCTGCTACAACCGCGGATGATTGAGGTAAATTACAAAAATTGTACAAATATTATTCTTCGTCTCGAGTTAAGTTCTCCTCACGGAACGATAATAATAATAAACGGGAGTGCATATATCTTATTATCCTGTTAATTCAGTTCTCGATCTCGTTCGAGTGCTGTCACTTTTTCTCGCCACCTGTTTCAAGCTTGAAAAACGAACGAGGCGAATAAACCGAGTTCACGCACCTTTCGATTTATTTAAATAATTATTTCTGTTCCGGAAAAAAATCATTTTTTCACCCGTCCAAATAGAGTGGATAAATATATCAAAAAAATCTGACAATTAGTCCGAGGCATGAATTAAACTGCAGTACTATAATTAATGCGAGTCTTTGTTTGACTACCTCCAATATAAACGATATATTGAATCGTGACTCATTTAGTTACTCATATTTAACTGTTTTTGTTACATATCCTGGATCTTTCGTGAAAAACGTTTCGATTGATTTATCGCTTATCAGATTATACTATCTTGAAACAAATTCTTTTCAACACATCCAATTATACTTTAAAAAAACCTTGAATAAAACAATATTTATTGAACAATCAATCAGATAATTCAAACCCATAGAAATACACTTTTTTCGGTAAAATTTTCGGTGACAAATTTCTTTTTGTCGAATCGTCCTTCGATCAGGTACAAGGGAAAAAGGACGAAAGGAGATGTCAGCGACAAATGCTAATGTCCTTAGCACAAGGGAGTTATGCAAGAGGATCAAATACGACAGCGACAACCGCAAGGAGCAGATAATTGTTTCCTCGATGCAAATCGATCGCTCGGCGAGAAAAAGCCTTGAACGGACGATCGTGGTATCCGCGACGAGACAAGCGCGGGGGCTCGATTATAATTAACACACGCTTCGTGTAATGAAGTTACATGCGTCTGTGCGCGATTATCTTCGCGATTCTTCTCTCTTCTTCTCTTCTCCATCGCTCCTTCTGACTTTGTCATCATATCTTCACATCATAGTAAAAGAGCTTTTGTATTTTCTCCTGCTGATCCTTGTTTACCGTTGAACGTCGTTGAAGACGACAAATGAAAGGATTTTATTCTTGAACGAAGAAATAATCGTCCGTTAATATTGTTCTTTCGTTTTCTTCTCTCCGCATTTCCGCCACTGCATTGTCAAAGCGACAGCGATATCAAACGCGCGATAACACGCGCTTCGTTATCATGATTATCGATCTCGATTGTACCATTAATCTATACTTAACATTCTCGGCTTGGATTATTGATGATTTATAAGATCCTGGTATATCGATCACTTCTTTATTCACACTCTGGAATAATAGCAAACGCAAAAAATAGAATGATTCAAATTAGTTGTAAAAACGTAAAAATTAATTCTCGCTCTGGACGCTCTATTGTCGGATTTTCGATTTTCGCAGCTGGGAAATGGATCTTTGTCGTATATTTTCTCATTCGTTACATTGTGTGTAAAACATTTTTTTTCTAAATTACGAGATGGAAAGGTCTGACAGCTTTTCGACAGAACAATTGCTAATACGTGAATCACGCGTTATGACGTCTAGAATTTATGGTTTTCAGTACGAAACGAAACGAAAACATAATCGCTCGCACAGACAATTTTCTTACAACGCGATCGAACGATGACGTCCATTTACGTAAAGTGAATATCCATGAGCGACCGTCATTGGGTCATTGCCGATTTGCTCGACTGATCCTGCCTGATGCCATCGCGAACATTTCGTGCTGACATCTCATTAGCGAACATTTCATTCGTTAATCCATTTTTATTTTCTAATTTCATTTTAATCACCCCCTCAATATAGAATAATTGATAACGATTCTTTCTACTCTGTGAAAGTCATGAAAAATTTGTCAATAAACATTTTTGATATTTTATTGATATTGATGTTGAGTTGAAATTTTCACTTTGGTGTTATCTTACAATTAGATTAATGAGACTGAATCTTATCTTAAAATTTACACAACTCCGAAAATTCTTGTATCCGGACCAAATAATTTTTGGTGTTATTTTCGATTCAACGAGGTCGAGTCGTTAATTTAAGCAGCTCCGAAAATTATAATTATACACGGACCAGATAATTTTTATTATTCTAACGTGTATACGTGACGAAGCTCAGGTACCTTTATCGAAGTCATTAAATTGTTTATTATCTTACATATTTGCCCAAAGGTAAACCTGTCAGGATCAATTCGTGGAACCCCGACGGAAAATTCGTCACGTTTAAAAACGAGATTCACGTGTTCAGCACGTGGTGTTCCTCCGACCTGTGGCTACAAATCATTCTCATTGTTTACGAGAAAATTATACTCGGAGAAAAAAAAAACGATGATAGAACCTTCGATTCTGTTGCCTCCGTTTTTTGCTTTCCTCTTTTTTTATTTTCTGATTTTTAGTAACTGATCACTGATCCGAATCCCCGAAAATCTCTTGACCGGAATTCCTTGAGTCATTGAGTTTTCGATCTGTATATAGAAATGAATCATCGCGTTTCTCCTTCCTCTTTTTTTGCTAACAATCATTCCAAGGTGCGAGATAAAATGTCTGCACGTTTGCTTTTTTCCCTTCACGAAGGAGTCAAGAAACCTAAGAGCGGTACAAGTTGAAAAACTTTGAAGCTCGTGCGATTCGAATCTCGAAAATTATGCGCAATTCATTAGCCCGTGAGACAAGTGAGGACAAACGTCCACGTTCCAATTTTCACCGCAAATTCGAGCTCGCAACTTTACAAAAGAGACACATTTTTTCACACGATACTCAAAAAAAAAATTTGAGGAAAATCGTTTGTTCCTTTTTAAAAACAATTTTTTTCTTTTAGTTTTTCAGCTGATAAATTTATGAATTAGTTATTAGAAGACATTAATTTATCACTCGAGTGATCGGAATATTTATTTATGCGTCAATAATTCAGCGTAACAAAGATTGTATAACTCGAAACGGCGTTGAGGACATCACGAGCGATCGGAGGAACAAAAGGATTCTGATTTATATCGATCAATCGGCGATATTTACCCTCCACGCTTTATTTTATTTCGATTAATAGCGATCAACCCGTGACGGCCCTGATGTCATTGCGAATCGATTGAACAGGCCTTCTCCATCATCGTCGACCCTGGAAATCACATCCAAGATATTAGTGCGAAGATAACGAATCCTCTCCCGATCGGAAATATTTTTCTCCGTATATCTCTGATGTTTCCGAAATTTCATCGATTCGCTCGTCTTTCATGTATTTTTTTTCTCAATAGTTAAAAAACAAACAGTCGATGACTTTGCGGTGAAGAAACGTGAGAACTAATCAATCACAAGGTAAAATGATCAAGAAATCATATGCGGAAGATGGAAGGTCGTTAAGGAAGGCACAAAGGAATGTTCTATCTCGTTTCACTTGTATTTGGGCCTTCTTTTCAATATATGGCCAAGAATTCTTGAAACATTAATGTTTCGATCTCCCGATTCACCAAACCATGATGTGAACTTGATTATTGTATCGAGGAAGCGTTGCATCGCTGTAACTTTCGTATCCTTCGTTAATTTCTTCTCCCTCTTCCATATATTTTTATTCTTTCGTCCGTGCGCGTTAGCCAAGGCGACCAAACGAAATCCACGTGCACGTCAATCAACAACAAAGTAGGACAACCTGCACTCTTACTTGGTTTTAATCTCAAATTACTCTTTTTTTATTCCTCCTGATTTTTTGTCTCATTTTTTAAATCACGAAACCGATATCTTTGATGAAGATGGAAAAAAATCGAAGAATCTCGCTAATCCAATACCTGTAGCATTATTGCGTGCTTCACTTTTTTTCTCTCTCCTCCTCAAGCTCTTCACCTTGAAACGATTCTTTTCCTTTTTTCAATTTTTCGCTTCGACACCTCTGCATCGGGGATTCAATGCCAGATCGGAATATAGACACGATTTTCTTAATGAGCATCGATAAAAATATTTTTTTTGTTTATTGAGTAAGAACTAACATTTTAATCAAGATTCTTCAAACAAGAATTCCGTCCTGAAATCTTTGATCAATAATTTCCAATGTTTCCTTTTTGACAGCCGTCGTATGAACAGGTTTAGTTAAATAAATACAGCATTTTATTAAGGAGAATGCATAAATAAAATTGTTTTTTTTTGTTTGTTTGTCGAACAGAATCTTTTTGACACGAATTCCATCCTGGGAATCCTTTCTAAGAGAATTTCTGGGTTTTCCCTTCGAAGAGAGCCCCATAAAGAGGAAGGATTTTACGAAATCCCCTGGAAGAACGATTCCGGTTTTAATGCATCGGAGGCCTCGGGAATTCCTTGTGTAAGTGTCAGTGATCTGCCGCGCGTACACGGCACTCAGCGAGGGAAGCCTATATGTCACGCAACGAAAAAAAAGGAAGAGACAGAAGAAAGAAGGTGCCGACTTTCCGCAATTTATTCCAGTGAAAATGAGCGCATGATTTACGGTCCGTCAGGATACATTTTTATCCTGCAATCAATCACGGAATAACGCTCGCAAGGAAAATCGTCACCGATCGAAGTTTCCTTCCGACTGGTGAAAAAAAAAACAATTCCTGTTATTTCGGTCACGTTCGTTTCATAAATTTGGTCAATCGAGCGAATTCATTTTCCGCCCTCGTTTTCCTTGTTTACGGATCCTCCAATTCTTTAGAGAGAAAGCATCTTTTGACTCTGCACATATGCGAAATATTTTTTTCTCGCTCATCCGGAAAGAGCAAACGAAAAATCTGGCGAACAGGAAAATTCCGGACCGTCCGCAACGGATCAAAACAAACGACTTACAATCGAAACTCTTTAAATAATTTCTTTTTGTTTTCATGTAGACATGGCTTGAACTCGTGCGACGTGAATAATCGCTCGCAGAGTCGAGCCTCTTAAAAATTGTCTGCACAGGTGCGCCCGGGGCTTTTTTTGGCTCTCTTTTTTCTCCCAAGACTCGAGTGGACGCACATCATCAAATGCACTTGTGCACATAAAATTCACGATCGGCGAATAATCGCGGATTCTCGTGCATTTAGAAACGTATCGTCGAGACGTGATATAACGTAACACGCGTTCGACGTGTGCCAGGCGACCTTGCCTCAGTCAGGTGTAAAAGGTGCACTGCTACCATCCACTATAATCGAAGATCTTTATGCACTCGCCTGCATCTGTCTCAATACACGAGCCTATATTCAGATTCATTCTGAGATACACATCTCAATATGTCCAGGTAATTATTATATTTAGCCACCATCATTTCCATTAGAGTAGATTCATAAAAAAGACAATTATTATAATAATTTTCCATGGCGAAAAAATTTGTATACAATCGAGACGATTGATTTTTAATCATTTGTACAATTTTTCTTTGTTTAATTAAGAAGATACAAAGATGAAAATATCTCGAAAAAAATTAGTATTGCGATTATTTTCATGCATCTTCATTCGAGTTATAATTATATGTAAATATAGATTTTTTAGTATAAAAATATTTTACATTTTTGCAAATAATTGTTTAAAATTTTATTTCACAGAAGGAACGAAAACAAAAGTACTGAGAGTACGACGATCCGGTTTTGTCATCGATCGCGATATCGTGCATGGTCATTTCAAGGCCAAATGCAGGGGGCAATCGCGCCATTGGATATTCAATAGAAGATTTAAAAGGTACAGGATTCTTAGGAATAAAAGATGTCACGCTCTTCTGCTCCGTATCGAGTTTCAACCGGCTCGACCCTCACGAAAATTTGAAAGTTTAGAAAAATAGCCGCTGGTATATTTTCAGTATCCGGTTAATATTGATTTGCATTTTTCATACACATCACTGAGATCCCAATACAATCACGACTTTAATAACACAAAATAAAATTTTATTACCGGCATTAACGATCCTCGTGGAACGCGCTAATCCTTCGAATTTTTTCAATGCAAAAATTTGTCTACAATTTTTTAATCGCCGGTGAGGAGAAACAATTTCAGGGAGGTCTAGAAAAAAATATGCTCCCTGGGACGTGGATATACAACGTACATAAATAAATTCTTGGTCGAATATTTTTATCGTTTGGTCGATTTTTTCCGGAATTTAAGACCGGGAATTAGAAGTTTCGAGGCCGGAATAAAAGTTACAAGATGTTGGAATTAATGGTCGAGAATCAAACAAAACTATAAAAAAAATGATATTGAATCCAATCCTAAGAATATTCGAGACGAATAAAGTATGATGAAAAGTGGAAGATTGAATGAAATGGATAAAAAGAGGAAAAAAAGAATGACGGAAAAGTGGAAAGAATGGGGGACGAGGCAGGACCCCTCAAGGCCTTCGAGACTTGTCGGCTTGTTTTAATTTTCATACGCAAGATTAATTCACACCCACAACGTCAGATTCTTTTTTTGCCCTCTGCGAGAGCGGAAGCTTGAGAGAGCAATGCTCATATTAGATGCAGAGGAGAATAAAAACCGAGCCGCATATATCATCGAAGTGCGTCACACGATTGTCAATATATACGCGATAATGATTATCCGGAGCGGAGACGAAAGCGGAAAATCTACAAGAGCGCCGATTAATCAATCCGTGAAAAAGAAGGCGCGACGCATGAACGAGACACTTTTTCGGGACGACTGATTCAAAATTGAATGAAAAAACAATGTCCAGCCTTTTTCCATCGATAAATCTTTCCCGAAAACGTTTTTTTTGCAAAATTTTTCAATTACGTTTATTCTTCTGGCGAAAATCGCATTTTTTCTTTTTACGCTAATATATTTTTTTCAGTTATAATTGATCGTTGTAAAAACATAAACGAGGAGGAAAAACATTTTTAGCGGTAAAAATTTAATCGATTTGTCGCTGGATCATCCGGCTCGTTACGGAACATTTCCGAAAGAAAAAAAGGAGAAAAAATGATGAATCGACTGGAAGCTTTTCTGCCGAGGACGACATTATTTTTTCTAATTTTTTTTTCAGGATAATCAAGCGTTCTTACGGAACAATTATGACTTATTCTATAGCAAAGAGACCCGGAAAGTTTTGCAATAACTTATTCACGGTTGATAGCTTCATAATTGACGTTGGGTAACAAAAATGAACGAATAACTTCACAATAAGATCGTCACCGCGGCTCATCGCACGCCGAAAAATGGACGAAACGTTTGTTTGCACCAAATTTTTTTATTCTCAGGCTCGACTGCTCGACGATTCGAAAGGAAAAAGCAGCTTGAGAAAAAGTAAGAGCACGTGAGAAATTAGCATCGCAAGATCGGTAAGACTTTTAATCGGAGTATTTTGCCTACGTTGCGCGTACGTGGCACTTTTAATGCGAGCCAACCGTCGACGTCATTGCTAACCCATTTTATTGTCACCTTGAGGGTGAAGGGACTCGCTACATACATTCGCGACGTTAAAACGATCTCAGGTCTCGTACACAGCATACGTTACTATAAAAATGTGCGATCAAGGAATAGTGAAAGTTTCAGTGATCCCAGATTTGAGACAAAAAGCAGAAAAAATTCGGAAAAATATTGTATTATTACCTACTACCACTCGCTATTTCCAACTCCTCAACTGTAAAACCTACGAGATTAATAAATTTTGAATTAATTTTTTTATTGCCATAATCGATTTTTATTTTCGATTGATTGAATCTTTGATGGACATTAAAAAAATTTCTCGACAGGAAAGAAAAAGTCGATCAACACCGGAAGAGGAAGGAATCGCAAAACCACAGCCGCAGTAAAATAAAAATTAACGAGAGCGAATGCGAGAAAAAAATAATAATATAGATGAGGGGAGAGATCAATGGAGCGTTATAATCGTTGAAACCTTGGTGAGAACGAGCTAAGAAAAATTTCAAAAAAATAAATGTAATGTACACAATTCATAATTTCTCCTCATTTCTGTATCTCACATCGAAAATGTAAAAAAGTACTGTGGAACTTTTTTCTCGGAGAGAGGAAAAATTCGAGCGAGAAATTTTTCCTTGTGTCCGCCGGCCGCGTCATTGTTACAGAGAAATTAATAATTTTATTGTTTCCTTCCTCAACACTGGAAATTTTAACGCGTGCATAAGTTTCCATCGAATGAGGCACGCGATTCTTCTAAACGTTCAATTGACACGATCGTTGATGACTTGTGTATCCAATTTCAAGGGCTTTCCCGAAAGACTTGAATTATTCTTAGAATTACAGATACACTCGTGACTCGAAAAAACTCGATCTCTGTCTTGTGAGAATCGCGAGGTGTGTTACGCAAAATAAAGAATGAAAATTGAAGAAAAATGAAAATTGTACATTCATCGCTGTGTTTACTGTCACGATTCGTTACCAATCTCTCACGTTACAAAAATTTCCAGAGTGTCATGTTCGAGTCATTAGCTTGATGAGCTCGCGAGAGACGTGTAAAACTCTATTCACCGCAACAAATTATTGATTTATATCATTTAAAAATTCTTATTGATTCGAACAAACAACTCAAAGTTCATTTCGTAATTTTTCTCTGTACAGTGTCTCGAAAGATTTACGATAAAAAATCTCATGAGATAATTAAAAAATCTCGTTGGTTGATATATATGAAAAATTAACATTTATCACCAAATTTATTTGGTAAAGGAAATCTCGTGAAAAAGGCAAACAAATGTTAAACGTTATTGTTTGTCCCATTATGCGGTGACGTCGGTTTAAATCACGATTTTGGAACAAAGGATCTGTGACTGTGATAATTACTCCACTAAAAAGAAAAATTACACGTGCAGCTTTAATGAGAAACATGACAATTTAAAAATATCTCACCACATAATGAGAAACAATTCGTAATTGAGACAATTAGACCTAATCGCGACGTTCACATATATATGACGAAAAAAAAGAGAAAAATATAATAAGTACATTTTCTAAATGATTTTTCTTCTGAGGATCTCATTCGGCGAATCGTTCAAGGTGTCCCGATGCATTCGCGAATATCAATAACAGTTCAGTTGCAACGGAAATCGCATTGCCTATAAATAAACCAAAGAAAAAACGCAATTAAAAATATAAGTACTGAGAACTTTGGAAGGCACGTCTTCAATTTTTCCTTACATATTTAGAAGATCGCGCGAAACGATTGCGAGATCGTCAATAATTTGAAGAATACCGAGTTGAAAATGAGGAAAATCAGACCGACGCGGTATGTAATATGCGAAAATAATAAAGTCGTCCCGATATCGATAAAAACTTGAAAGCTTTTAATTGCAAATTGATGTGTGGCAGAAGTCAATTGAATGAGGGATAAACGAAAGAGCGATAAACCAGTCGGAGGCGCGACATCGTTCGCCGAAGCTCGGCCCGTCCAAGAACCGCCGTTTCCACTTGGTCTTTTATTCACAAGCAAACACGTTCCTTTTTTTCCCCTTAGCCAGGAATTCCAGTCACGTCCATTCTGATTTATTTCTCCACTTTTTCATAACAATTTTCACTCGCCTTTTGTCTCAACCGCAAAATGCCACTAATATAAAACGCCTCGACCTTTCGATGCAAAAAAAAATCCTCGGTCGGACAAGACTAAAAAACCGTGCGATAAGAATCGAGGAGCAATTAACCAAAGACTCGAAACTTCCGGATTTGATAAGACGACGAGAAATTTGCGTAAAAATTGTCTTTGCAGATCCAGACGAGATAATTCATTTTTTTTTTTCATTTTGAAGAAAAAATAGAATTGTTCGTGGAATAGGTGTTTGGTTTATTGCCGGGAAGAACGTCGAAGGAGACGAGGAACTGGCCAGGCAACGACCTACCTTACTCGTCGCTGCATATACGCAAACTTTTGCCTTCGCCATTCGAGATCTCAAACCGCAATCTTGTCTCGTTAAAACGTTCGAGCTCGGTATACACGATGCGATGCATCATCGCGGGACTGAAGGATTTTTCCCTACCGGGAATAAGATCGGAAAAAAAGGAATAAATGCGACGACGTCACGAGGTACAAAAAATTTATGACGATTTCATTAAAAATTACAAAGAGGGAGATCGGAGTCATTCTCTTCTCCGAAGATAAAGGACGTAAGTGTCGCCAACTTTGCATCCAAGGTTGAAGTGGAAAAAAAAGTCGAGAGCACGTTCCTGCTGGGGATATCCCGGTTGAAGAACTCATTGCCGGAAGGAAAAAGAATCAAAACGAAGAGCAAAAACTCTCAGGTGGTCGGAAATTCCCTGAAGTCTCGCGAGTATTCACCGGGCGCATTCCGCACGACTGGAATTTTCCAAATAACACAGTCGAGTCGACGAAAAACAAATTATTTCAAATTGAAAACAAAATATATATTTTCTCTTCGGACGTTTATCGTCTCGTTACAAATTAGGAAAATAATTGAAAAAGTGTCGAGAATTAATTGATTGGTTTTTAATTGAATTATGAGAATGATCGTCTTGTAACGACGCAGTAAGTAACTTAAAAGTACGTGGAAAATTGTTATTACGTGTGCTTATTAATCTTTGAGTACAATGCGATATGTCGATGCGCCCATTACTCGTTATCTTCAACTGAAAAAAAAAGTTGCATGGGAATAAGCGATAGCACCGTTTACAATATAAATATTATTATTAATACGAATATAATGTAAAATTGTATCTTAATTATTGAGATAAGGAGACGCGAGACTCGCGGTCGAGGATCTTCGACCTTCCCTCAACTTCGCTTTTTTTTTCTTCTCTCCTATCAATATTATTCCCATGCATAATGTCTATAATGACAAAACTCATATCTGTGACGATGCATTCGCGTGCGCCGGCTTCGCGATTAATCCGAAACCGTAATTCATCCGTAAATGGTTCCGAAGATCGAATTCTATTTCGAGAGAGCGTAAGAGACAGCGGAGATTCGAGAGCGAGTGGAATCTACCTCAAGACGATAAGTCAATAGCCGTCTGCCGCACTCTATTAAATCGATTTTTTCATTTGTTTATACGTGACGAGAATTTTTTTTTACATTTCCCGACTGGTGCGGATCGCAGTCGAACATTCAAATTGTTACACTTTTTTTTTACTTTTCAAGGAGTAAACTAAATCGCTTTTCTCGTAATTAATCTTTGAATTGCCAGGTCCTGAACTCGGCATTTGTTTACGTTAGCCTGGCCGACCCCGTCATTGATCCCTCGACAATGTGACTTGACACACAAAGGCTCGTAAATTCAAGAGGTAATCGCTCATTCGCTATCGCAGACGTTTTAGATTTGGTTCTCAAGAGTCAAAGGTAATTTTCCGCTCCAAAACACTCGCGACTCAGGATCCGAAAATTTCATTATTTTAAAAATTTTACAAATTTCTTGACGACGAAATTTTTTTATTTCTCATCGAACTTCGTCATACAAAGTCACAGCGTTGTATGGACACTTGTAAAACTGTCTTTGAGACGTTTACGAAATTTTTTAACACATAAATCAATTAGAACGAAACAACATATTTGATAAAATATTAAATAAAAAACACGAAGACGACAGTAACAACGAGTAATAACAAAAAATAATAGAATACAAACAAGAGACTTTAGTTTTTACAATTCAGTGCACGGACCGATGTAATTCTCGTTTATAATGAATCCCATTTCGAGATGAGATGCATTTGACTTTGATTTTCGTGAATCCTTCGGAAGACGATTTTTTTTCGGTCTTCGCATACAATTCATATTACCGTGAAAATTAAAGATCTCTTTTAATTTACGTGAAAAATTGTTCTCGTTCTGATCACGATTTTTAGGACGGATTAATTTTTTTTCTTCCTTGAAGCTCGAGAATTTTTCTTTCCTCGAGACCATTTTCTCTTTTAAAAAATTTACATTATCAAATATTTTTTTATCGGTTTCTGACGAACTTTCGAGAGACACATTTTCTTGATTGTTGCAAAAATCAAGAAAATCATTTTCAGTTTTCCGAATCGTGAGATCGAGAGGATCGTCATCGTAACAAGTAATAATTTTTTGTTTTCGTGATGAATTTGCATTGAATGCATTACCCGATCGCGGATCCTCGTAACGCTGAGATAAATTATTTCTAAATATATTTGATCCTTTAGTCTCGACATTGATTATTGTCGAGTGAGCACTCAAAATTTTAGAACTCTTTGAAAACTGCTTAAACGAATCAAAACTCGATTCTTGAATTCCACATGATTTTCCCATTTTTTCACGTTTTGCACTGTGCCAAAAATCTCTAATTCCATTCGGAATCGATGCCTGATAGCGAGATCGCCTCGACATCTTTTGCTCTTCCCTCTTGAAATTTTTACAAACCGTGCACCTGTCGTTCAAATTTTTCCTTGCATTTTTCTTTCTCGATGACATCTCCGACGATTCCACGGTCATCGATGACTCACCGATGGTCTCGACAAAATCGATCATTTTCGTCGTTACGGATAAGGGTAATTCATTTTTTTGAACCTCGTGACTCGTCTCGACTTTTCGAGGCGTCGAAATCATTCGTTCCGGACGAAAATGAGACTTACTGTCCGAGTTTAGAGCAGAATCAGAATGATTAGAAGATTCTTCCAATTCTTCGAATTCTAATTCCTCATTTCTCGTCTCCTCCGAAAATCGATAACAATTTTCAGTCTCGGGCGAAGTCGGATTTTCCCACAAGGAAAACGATTCCGGAAGAGCCTCGTCGTGCAAGCGATCGAGGACGCGTCGCTCTTCGACTATCGGAGATAAATTTAAAGGCCCTGAAATTATAGGACGCGGATCGGCGATCTCCAAATTATCCGATCTCGGACGTCTAGACCTTGCGGATCGCCGATCGTTCTGCCCGGAGTAAACCCAACTACGATTCAAGAGATTCGAATTGATGATTCCCGCTCGAGGAGGCTTCTCCCGGTATTCTCTCACTTCAGGATAATCGGAAAATCGAAGTCTCTTCGATCCTTTCGGGTCCTTCGAAGTCTGTATCGATCTTTTGAATACCGATTTTTCCCGGTAATATTCAGTGGCGCTTGAATTCCTCGTGATACTTTCTCCACTGCGTGATATTTTAAACGTGCTCCGAGTCACGCACGCTTTCGGTAGTTTTACGAAATTCAAGCGACGTAGACAGCTCGCTCGGAAACTCGGGCATGTTGACGAATTTCCATCGAGCGATGTTGCGCCTGGTCGATCGCCTGATAAAAATAAAAAGACATTATTATTTTCATCGTTAATTTAAAGAATAGCTTTAAATTAAAATTTACATCTATTTTAAAAATAAATAACCAGTTCAATAATTTAATATTAAAACTTACTCTCGGAATCTTCATCCGATTTGCAATACAGCCATGGCACGACACAGACGGCGAGAGCACCAACTCCGAGCGCCAGAGCAGCGGTCACTCCAGGGACCATTTTTTTTATTTTTATCAATTACACGACTAATCGAATTCCCGATAACATTATTTCGCAACGGGTTATCGGCGTGAGATTCAGAATTTTCGTGCAAAAGTTCAATTTTAATGTGCTTCGTACTACGGATCTAACGGCACTGACCGATTATAGCGAATCAAAACGTAAACAGAGTAAAATTTCTACTTCGATTCGCATCAGCTCTATCATAACGATAATCATAATAATTTGACTAATGTTTACATCGACCGTCTTCATTTACGAGAATATAATTCCAGAGCTGCCGCTGTGTGAAAAATATTTCAAAATTGTCGTCGCACGAGGAGAAAGACATTTCGTCTGCGTTCTGTTGCAAAAAAGTGTAATAATAAGCGATACTTCATTATTATCGTCGTTAATGAACATGAATGGAAATTTTTCGTTGACAGCGAAGCATCTCAATTGACCAATAAAAACACAATAATCGAGCGATAAATAATTCAATGTCCTTGACAGTGAGTAATTATCTCTCTCGGGGTAAAAAGGAAAATAAATAGATCGTAAAAAAGAGTGATAAGAGGGGGGTTGAGGGGGAGAAGGTGGCTGAGAAAAAGGCAAAACGATTGTCAGGAATCCGGATAAAATTGCTAATAATAAAAACCTTGGCCTTGCTTGAATTTTATTGGCAATAAAGCGAGGTGACGTTGCGAGTGAACGATTGAGCTCGAGAAACGTATACATATGCTCGAGGGGTGTTGGAACTTTGAGAATTCGCGTAATCTAACGTCATAAATACGTACCGATAAATACGTGTACACGTATGTACGTTTATCACGCATTCTCTCCTGCTTTTCTTTCTCCTCCGCGAGTTTCATGATAAATCGATTGCTTTTCTGTTTTTTCCGGCAATTAAACGTGACGCGCGTTTCTCACTTACGTTCGCACCCTGGAACTGGCGAAACAGACATTTTTCATTGTCATTCATCAATCGAAGAAAACCTCATAATCGCGGTGCTTGTGAGCCAGTGTTTTCTAAAATATAAATAAAATTTCTCGAATGAAGTAAAAGTTAAGAGTTATTCGTCCATGCGCGACGTACGGTATGCACGATGATGATCGCTACACGGTGCAACAGACGCGTCGCCGGGACCTCGACCCCTTTGAGTCAGGTTCAAACGATCTTTCTATGCTCGCTGCTTCTCTTTTTTCTGCAAAATTCCACTTTAAATGTGGAGCCTCGCGCTACGTGTCTTCGCCGATGTTGCACGCGAGGATCCGAGGAATTTTCACTTCGCGGATCGCGATCGAGGACTTTTATACTTAACGAGCCTCAACATTCCTGGCATCCCATTAAAATTATCATCCATGACATTTTTTTTTTATTCAATAAAGACTCTTGACAAATTAATTGAGCTTCAATTCGACAGGAATCGTTGATCCAATTAAATCTCGTGTACAAAATGAATTAAGGATTGAATTTTTATAAATTATCACGTTCATCAATAATAATGGCTGCTATAATATCATAATTATATTCTGCTTTCTGTAAACATTTTTCTTAGCGAATTTTTAACTAAAAAAAGGAGGAAAATAGTTCACAAAGGTGAAGGAGTTCCACGTGAGAGAAACGCATCGTACTTCCATTAAATTTTTCTTATTTGTCATCACTTTCATTACTACTGCTGCAACACCATATCAAAAATGATGTCTACGATATTCAAAAAATTTTACTATCAAGCATACATATAATTGTCCGCTGACTTAAATATTTTTTAAGCGAATTTTCATCTAAAAATCTACGAATTTTTTCACAGTGAAATTTGACTTTTTGAGATGTCATCGTTGTTTCGTGCCAAGGAGAGAGAGGCAAAAAAGAATCTAGAGAAAATCGGCGAAGGTGGAGGAGTCGAGAACGTGAGATAGAGAGATGAGAGACGAGGCGTACGCAGCGCACCATTTGATCTGGTCTTACGAACTGGCACAAGGTACCTGAACGAGTTGCGTAACTAGATCGACGTCTTCCTTGCTGAATGCGTTCAGCAGCGAACGCACGAACGCGTAATAAGTATCCATCCTCGTATGCATACGCGCGCTCCTCACTCCCGTTTTATCGTCCATCCTTACCGCCTCTCCGCTTCGCGTTTCTCGTCTCTCGGTCAGTGAGCGCACACAAGACTGAATAATGCAACGAACCATTTTCCACAAGTGACAACTTCATTAGTCCGCCGTGATTTTACACCGCGATCTATGTAGAATCACAGCCTAATGAAGTTTAATCTACCCGATACTCCATCAAAAAATGATTTTAACAACTTTTCGGCCTCTATATTTCATTTTGAGGTTGAGGAGAAAAAGTCATATGCGATACACGTGTCTTAATTCTATCCGACAATCACTACCGCAAAATAAAAAAAAAGAAAGGTGGGAGAAAAAAGAGGGACGGATGAAGAAAAAAATGGGGAAAAAAGATAATCTGGCTGTGTGTGCTTTCTAGAACAACGCGGCCTTGATTCGTACGCTCCACGCCTACATCCGTGCTGAGCGTAGCCAGGGAATGTATATCCGGTACAGAGCACCAATCTCTCTTTGATTCTTATTTTCCTATCCGATCTCATACGCGATCGCGACGAAACAATCCTTCAGTGACGTCACGGAAAATTAATTGCTTCGCATTTGTCAGGTGCATCGAATTGAGGAGTATAATTTATAAAATATTGAAAATGCAAAGATTTTATTATTTCTGGACCGATATAATTGCTGCGGGATGCGTATATTATTGACGTTCACGATTTATTTTTATCGCGATCAGGATGCGTGGGCTATTCGATGCATTCCTTTTTCGTATTGGAATACGGATCTCGAATCCGGAGATCGATTGATCTATCTCGGCGAGGGAAGAAACAAGGGGGCATGAAAGGGTGATGAGGGATTTACTGCTAATAATAGTGTAATACTGGCTAGACAACTCGTCGAGACAATGAGCTCTCTCGCACCGCGAATCTCGTTAATATTCGTAACGTCTGACATCAGTGAAAGGTGTCGCGTTGTCTGGCTTTGACACTTTTTTTTAAACGTTCTTTACTTCACGATTTCGATTGTAATGCATTTGACACGTGCTATCTCAATTGTATCGCTTTAATCGGAGATCAAAATCAAATCGAAAAAATTGATTAATCAATTTTAACAAATATAAATAAAATGAAAATTAAAACTCAGACGCACACGTAAATATTCGGATTATGTGATCTCTATCATTTTTATGGATTGAATTCCTATCTTGGGTTATAAATCCGAGAAATCCGACCAAAATAACATTGGTGTTATAAATTTATTTTCAATGAATAAAAAAATTAGTTTTAAGTGAAATAAAATGAAAATTAAAACTCAATTGTGAATTGAATATTTGAATATTGTCTGTATGAATTTTTAGGAATATATTTTGGATTCCATACAAATTCGAGAACCAAAAGGTAAATATTTAGAAGAGCTACTTTTCCGAAATTCGAAGTAAACTATTTTTTTTGGTATATATCGATAAAATGTATTTTAAATAAACCTGATCCGGTGGGGGAGCTCATTTTTTATCCAAGAATTACTGAAAAACTGCAACTTTTTTCGTGTTTTTATTTGTACATTTCTTTCTTGAGGTTTATTTCCTAAACACTTATATAAAAAATAAACATGTTTTTCTGAGTAATTTGAGAGAGAAACAGAAAAATGAAAAAAAAAACAGAGTAATTAACGAAATATTCATTATATTTCAATATCGTCCATTTATCAATTAATTTCTTTCCGAACTTGTAGACGGTTGTTCATGATCTGTTTTATCTCCCGTGGCAGAATCCTGGGTACTATACAATACAATATGTCATGAAAAATATTATAAAATATTATAAAACATAAACAATATGATAATAAAAGTCATATCTGATGGCGTTCTGAAACTCGCTAATCGTTTGAAACAATTCGTGCGTTCGATCTCGATGATCAGGTAAGGCACGACGAAAAAAATCTTCGGCAATGTGACCACTCATGTGATAATCTCGTCGACCAAATTTCGGTAGCATACAGCGCATATCCCGCCACGTAGGTTCAATGTTCTGCGTGTATGCTCCCGTATCTGAATCGACGAAATTGATCGAATGGTTAACACTGTAGTGTTTATAACCTGCAATATACCAAATACTTTACATTAATGTTATCACTGCTTAAAAGCGGAAACATCCCCTTTTTACTGTCTCAAAGATATACATTTGAAAAAGAGTTTCTGGAATTTTCAAAGGCAAATATTCAAAACTCTACCATTGTGACGTCCTTTCTGATGACCCGTCTTTGCGTCCCGTTGTCAGTAGAACTCCGTGACAGGATCATCTCAAGTGAAAAAAATCGTGTTTTAGTTCAGATCATAAACTATAACTTGGACGAAGGAAAAAAAGTGAAAATTGGATTTTTGGTAGACTTTTTTGGAAAAAAATGTTGAGAAAAATTTGCATTTTTTCTACGAAACCCATGTAAACCCCTTAACTTATTATGAATTCCTATTTCGGGTTATAAATTTCTGACATATCTACTGTTTTCAATTATTCAGATTCGTAAAATTCATCTGTGTGGCTCTCGAGAGGCGCCAAGATACACAAAGAAAAAATTCAAGTGACTACATGGATTACATGAGCAAATTCATGTCGATTTAATCGATTTTTTCACGCCTTTTGACTAAAAGTATTCGGAGAAAAAAAGTTAATCCGCTAATGGAATTCACTTTTCACGCAACGTTATCTGGACGAAATGATTAAAAAAAATAGTTAATAGAAAAAAAAGCTTATCGCAGTTTTGGAAAAAATTGTATAATGATCCGAGATCGCAATAACGATACTTCAGAGGGGATGAAAAAAACTTGAATGGAGTTTGTCAAGAGTTAATCGTTCGAGACGCTTGTCCCAATTTGTTAAAATCGAACTTGGGTGTCACTGATATGAATTTTTATATACTCGATTCCGTACACATAATATATAATCGCGCGAGCGAATGCACGCGAGATATTTAATAGCGGTTAGTTTTGCAGCAAACTGCGAGAGTGCCCGGCAAAAGCAAAAGTTACTTGAAAAATTATACACTCTGCGTCTCCGGTGTACCACGCCTCTATAACAAGGCTAGATTTTTATCTGTTCCTTGCCGCGTATGTGTAATCGTTCTCGCGCGTGTTAAACAAAACAGAAAATTGTTTCGCCTATATTTGGCAATTAATTATCAATAAAAACAAATTTTTCTGCATCCATAAATTTTTTCCATCATTTCGAATGACTGAATCAGAAAAAATGGTTCTTAATGGTTGTTAACGAATTGATAATTTCTATGGAAAATTAATTAAGTGGATTTTGAAACTCGACGGTGGTCTTTCCATGCGAAATACATAATTACTGGTAATTGATTTTATTCATATTTCATGCAATCTTTGTTATTTTATCTTGTGTCACGCGCGAGTGAGCGCGAGCACACACACGTCGTACGAATAAATATTTTATGGCTATGAAAAATGTTCCTGGTCAGAAGAGCTTTTCAGTAACAAGGATATGGTTTTAGCAGTATCCATCACAAAAGCTCGGAGCTCTGTACGTCCGGGAAATTCATCACGGATTCCTCAAATTTGTATCTATAACGATAAAAAAAGATTCAACAAAGTCTCGTGGAGATGAGATCGGCATTCGTGCAATTTTTTCTAAAATTTCCTTCTCGTTGATCGTAAGGGCAAAAAGCATTTTTCCTCGAGGTATTGAAAAACTTTTAAAGTTTCGTTTCCTCTCGAATCCTTTTATGTCGCTCGGTAAAAATTTCTGATCACGAACTCGCCACTTTCATGGCTATTTTACCACTTGATAAATATTTATGTCGGTCTTTCTTGATTTTTCGACAATTGAAAAATTGAGTTTCTAAATTTATTTCAAGAATCGATAATTTTCAACGGAATTGCAAAAAATCAAGTGTGTCTTGTAATTGCGACAGTTTATCATTTTCATAATTTCACAGTCAGTCGAGATAGAGTAATTAAAGAATTTATTCGTTTTATCGTTTCGAGATATCAACAAATCTGTATAAATAAAATGAGCATAATGCGAGCTTTTCCCACTCCGAGAAACTTTAACGAAGTGACAACGTACTCGTCTGATGATTATCGAGAGATCTAGTTCGACTTTGATACGCGCATTTATACTTCGTTTTACCAAGTCGTGCAGAGATCGAGTCTCTTTTTTTGCCATTTTTTTATCTCATTTTTTTTTCACTGTTTGCGACCAACCTCCGATAATTATTAACAATTCAAATGGGATTGCTACAATATCACGTTCCGGAGGCCTGCCTCAATCGGGACCAATCGCCATACCGCCATAGTGAGGGGTAAAAGATGGAAAAAAATTTAAAAAAAAATATCTCGGAAAAAATGAACCGACAACTTTTGCGCATGCCAACAGATGTATTCTAAAGTATAAATTAAGATATTCAAATGGTCAAGTGGGTGTGATATCTGCGTTTCAGAAGAAAAAAAGTAGTTAATAGAGTAATCATCGTAAAAATTAATTACTTCGCGATTTTATACGAACCGGTCGAGGTCTGCTGGCGAGATCGCGACATTGTTCGTATTCGAGAACATTTTTCTTTACCTCCGGGAATCTCGAGATCCGAAGAATTATTTGAAGAGAGGACGATAAGCCGATTTCCACGAGATTTTCTCTCTCGCATTTTTTTCCCATCTCTGATAATTAAGGTGCTCGAGGATTCCATCCTCAAAGCTCAGAGTCGAGAAATTTTTCTTCCCTCGCGATATTTAATTTCATAGGGAGATCTTTTTTTTTCTTTTCTCCCTTCTTCGAACGCGAAGTGCTTCCGCTTCTCGCAATGCCATTTCGAGAAAGTCTGACGCAATTCAGTGACAAAATTATGGCAATACCCTCGATCGTGATATTTTCTATAGATATATTTTGGTGCGTGGACGTAATTGAGTCCTAAGTACGATAAGAGAGACGTTTCACCTTACGGTACATTGTACACACTGTTTTATGAGCGGGTGCAATTTGCATCTTTACGACTGTTATGGAGAACACGATCGAATATACGGAAGAGCCTTGAAGCGAGTATTGAAATAGTTCAATAATGCTGTTCAATAATGATCGATAATTACTGCTATGAACAACTTGACGCTCTAACTCTCCGATCAATCGGAATAATTATTTTGTAATTAAAAATAAAAAAATTTTACACACGCGCCGAGACTCGTGGATTTCATCGTATATGCAGATCTGACAATTTTTCGCTTCGCATTCCAGAGACGATGATAATGGGAGCCAAGTATATTTTTCACAAGAATCGAACAAACAATTCGCATCCTGTCCCTGAATCGTTAAAATACTTTTTCTAAGAATTTTATCCTCGAACGACATTTTTTTACTGAAAAAAATAGTGGACTTTGTTGAGTATTTCACGCTAACCAAACTCTGACCCTGTTATGATGATCGCCGCGACATCTTGTGCGATTCGATATCGTGTTTCGATTCATTATTCATTATTGATAAAAGAGAAAATCGCTTACTGACCATCGAGAAAGAAGTTCTTTAGACCGTCGGTAAGAACGCGTTCGTTGCTTTTTTACTCATCGATAAAAAAGAGCATCGAGAAGCGAGTGTAAATTTGACTCGCGAGATGGAAGCACCGGCTGTCGAAAAGGGTAGGGAGAGGAAGAAACAACGAACAAGAAGTAACATGGCGGTATCGCGGTGTCGCGCCGAGTGCGAGCCTGTCGTGTGATTGAAAAATAAAATAAGAAATATCGCGGGTTTACTAACGTACGGATTCGAATTAATTTCAATTTCGTTCCGGCGTTGTCGAGCCGTCGAGATAATACATCAGTCACGATGAAATAGACGAGATCGAGAGGAATTCGGTGTGTGTTATGTGCAGTGTTTCATGACGAATGTGACGAGCCTGTGCTCCGGCACCTTGGAGTTCTCTAGATTATTGGATTATCGAACGACGTGTCATTCTCGGTTTCATCAGTGACGAGAGGTAAAATAGTCTCGTACGTTTGTTTCACGTGTACTAGACGGAGGATCGAGCGAGGATTGCCGCCGAGTGCGTGTTTTCTAAGCGCGCACTTATACATCGAACGAGAGAGAGTACAGTTATAATAAGAGACCGGACAACGTTCCCCCACCACGAGCAATAAATGTCACGCGCGAAAAGAACCTTGATCGAATGGTATTCCGTCGTATTCCCGCTATTCTAGACTCTTCGCCGCTTCTTTCTCGTTTCTGCTTTGAAAATCGGGCTTCTTATCGGAGGCTTCTGCTTATCACCCGCCCGTTCAAGATCGTCTCACAATCAGTCGCGCCCGAGGTTTCTTCGGGAGTATTTCGATGATGATCCGGTAGTTCTTGTCTATAGGGCATTGACTCTTAATCCCTTGAACCTCCCTCGCTTCAATACTCGGCCCTTTCTCTTCATATTTTAACTTCTTTTCTTTCCTGTTCTCTCTCTTTCTCTCTATATATTTTTCTCTCTCCCTCGCTGGCTCTTTATTTCCCTCTCTATCGCTCTCCGAGCTCTCTTTCTCGCGCCTCCGGCCCTACGCACGTCCTACACTCAAGGAACCGTTCTGCGCGCCTCCTCGGCCCTTTTCTGCGCGCCACAACCCTAGCGACCCCGCAATCGACTTACCCCGTGACAGGCTCCTAACCTCTCCACTGTTTTTACACCGCGCTCGCGCTTACGCCGTACTCTATTGCTAATACGCAATTTCCCTCTAACGTCGGACCTTTCGAAAAATTTTTACCTTTTTTTCACGATACACTTTTTTTATAAATACCTTTTTTTTAACAATTGTGGCGTTATTTATTATGAAATACGTAACTGCTGAAAAAATCGCTAAAATTGTCAAAAATTAATATTCATACGATACGCCGAATTTATTTTACAAAAAAGAAATTTATTAAAATTTCAATTTTTCAAATTTTTAAGAATGCGAATTATTTCGAGATAGACTCGAAGTTGTCTTAGGCTGGAGTGTTTGTTTTTTAGCGATAGTTCGGTCCAGATGGCAACGAGCATCGATGCAACGTGTGACGGGATTTTTATTATTTTTTCAATACACTCCATACCATCCAGCGATAACCCCATTGCCTTTTGTGACGGGAGTTTATCAAGGAGTATAATCGACTTTTATACAACATATCCGTGGACGAGGAATTTCGAGCGTCTGTTTTATTTTTCAAATTTGATGTTTCCTCTCCTCGAATCTTATAACTTTTCTTTTCTATCGGGACGGAGAATCTCAAGGATAAAAATAGACGATTCGGTTATACATTCTTTATTGTTTTCGTTCGATGGAACGTTTTTCATTGAATCAAAAAAAATTTCCTCAGTATCGGAAAAAGGCCAATTCTTTGATCAGCTATTAAAACACGCTTGGAGCGTGTGAAACAAATTTTTCAAAATTCCTCATTTGAATCTTATCTTTGACATTACTGTCTTTTACGTGCGATCTTTGACGTTCGGCAAATCCATTCAGTCACAATTAATTTTCCTGATTTTTAATATTTATTTTAAGATTTTTGTTTTCGCGGGAATTGTCATCGCTCTTGGCTCGTTATCTGGTTTACATTGGAAACGAATCAGACTCGAATCCAGACTTTTTTTTCTCGAATATTGTATATTTAATTATAGAATCAAATTTAAAAAAGTAGTTCAGAGCGAAGATTTTTCTTATTCCGGAGCGATCTAAAATTCTCGCTAATTCGTATAGAACAAAAAAAAACCCGCCACGTCTTTTATTTCGCGATTGATAAAAATAACGTCACGTTCGAAAGAAATGAATGAATGGTCGAAAGGGTTAAAGAGGGGATTTCGGAACACACGTACGATTGCGCAATCAAGACGTATGCGAATACGAAGTGTGAAAAGAACGTCAAACTTTGAAGCGCGATCGCTCGTGAAAATTGGATGACAGATTTTTTATCGAATAAATTGTACATTCTCAATTCAAAATATCATTCATCGAGTGAATCGAGAATATTTCCATGCTACTACTCGTGAGATTTCAATGACGAAACTTTTCATCGTAGAAATTATCTAATATAATAAATTTAAATTACATTCGTAGCTCGAAATTTAATCAAAGAAGGCATTACACGGGACTGTAGAATTTATCCTGAATGCGACGTCATCGCGTCGAAAACGCCCTGATTCGAAAAAAAATTTCATGCGATAAAATATGAATGAAAAAATTAATTATTCTTCATTTCAATTTTAATTGAGAACTAAAATTGCACTGAATGGTCCAATTTATCCTAAATGCGATGTCATCGAGTCATAAACTCCCGCGCCATTATTCCTAAAATTTGGAAAAAGCATTTTTTCATCAAAAATATTAATAGATACATAAAATCATCATTAGTTAGAGGTACTTCTTAGCTCAAAATTTGATTAGATCACGGAATTTTGAGCTCCGAATTCCGAATCGTCGAATTCGTCCTAAATGCGACGTCACCGAGTCGTAAACGCCCTGAATTAAGAAAATATTTCCGAAGCGTGAGTCGGGAGCGAGTTTGGTGATACAGAGAGCGGAGATAAAGAGCGAGCGTTGCGCGAATAGGGCGTTCGTCGGATCGAAGCTGGAATATGGGACCTTGAGAAGCCTCGTCGGGTAAAAGCGATGACCCTCGTTACCCCCGAATTCTCTATCGTAAACAAAAAAAAGGGATTAAAAAAGAAAGACTCCGTAGAGCATCTTGCATCATCCAAATCCGGTGAGAGAGACGAAAGATGAATAGGAAAAAAATGGAACGCCCGTGTGGGTCACGAGCGTGAAAAAAAATGAGGCTTCGCTTCGTAACGATCGGACTGATCGTGTAATATGGGTCAGGCATTCCCCAACAAGCGGGTCATTGGCCCAGGCCTCATAGTCGATAAAACAGCTACGCTCAATCGTCGATAAAAATTGCCTCTGCCGTCGAGGGGATTCTCTAACCGCTCTCGCTTTTCCTCTCCCTCTTTCTTTTTTTTTGACATCTCTTTTAACCACGGAAACGCTTCCAGCATCGTCTCGGAGATGTCGCTCGGAGCATCGATTCGGGGGGAAGAAAAATTCTTCTCATCATGGAGACCAATTATTTTCACAAATAGAAAATCAAAAGAAAATTCTCCAGCGAGTATATTCGGCGGTAAACAAAGAGGGAAGAAGCAGCACGAGATATATTTTTTGTTTGAAGAGGATTTTCCTTTTGTAGTCTCTTTTTATTTCTCGAATCCCTGACGCTTCTGTCCTGCCTGGGCGAAGGTTCGTGCGTCCTTGAAAATTTAGGTAACTGAACTAAATGGCCGGGGCTGGTGTGAATGTTTGTATAGATGTGAGGTGACGCATACAGCTCGCATAGCTCCGGGGTCTTATCGTGTGTAACGCTTCATACCAGTGAATTCAGACGACACGGACGCGCACTTACACCTCGTTAGTCCGGTACGCCAGATGTCAACAATGGCGCGCTTTTACGAGCGTGGAAAAGGAGACGGAGAGAGGGAATAGGGAAAGGAAGGAGAAACTTCTCCTGTAAGATATATTGGAGATACAAATGTATAGTGACGTACAATCAAGTCACTGGGTCAATAGTAACCGCTATTATTCCAATTCTCCTTTACAAAGTCATACAAAGTCATCGTTATCACGCAACGATAATTTATCGCGGTGACCATGCTCGATTTTCAGTCTCATTTTTCTTTTTAACTCTTTCTTTCGTTTTTTTTGTCTTTCCTCCGTTTTTAACTCCCCTCTTCCGATCTTTTCCGCTTCCCGATGCGGACGACAGACATTTTCACACCGCACTAGAGAGGAGACCGATCGGGGGAGAAAAATATTAATGGAAATATTAAAAATGGCAATTGCACAACTCGCCAAGTCCAAGAACGACCGTCGAACTTTAGTCTTGAGATTTTTTGCTCACTTTTTTATCTTTTTCTTGTTTATAAATTGGCTGGGATTTTTTTTTTCATCATATTTCAGATTGGTATAGTCAAGGTGTAAAGGACGTTTTTTTTTAATGTATTTTTTTTTATACGTGTATAAATCAAGGTAGTTTGCATCAGCGAAAAAATTTCCGCGAATTGTGATAATAAACGAAAATTGGAATAAAAATAAGAGGACGAACTTCAGTCGCGATTTGCGATCAATGAAATCTCGCTTGCAATCTTCGCGTCACTTTTTACTTTTTATCTAAACAGACGAGACTGAATCTTATCACGCGATTCTCGCGTAATCGTAAACACTTGACTGTTATACGAGAAAGATTTTCAAAAGTCGGATAGACGCTTCATCGTGACGTTAACAATTTTTTTTACGACCGAGACACTGTGAATTTATCACCACAAAAAATCATGATCACTAAATCTTACAATTTTTATTAATTGAAATAATTTATCTACTATTTATCTAGCGAAAAAAAATTTTTTTTTGATAGAGTAAAAACGGTTCGACTAATCTTTTTCAAATTCCAAATTCAAAATTCACAACAAGGGTACGGATGCCATTAAATACTCATGCCAATCTTCAATCATTACTTACGTATTATATTAGGTCAGGAGCAACATAACGTAATCGCTAAATCCTATAATTTTCTGATAGTTAGAATAATCAATTAACTATTTTTGTAGTGAAAAAAAAATTATCTTATTTTTGTAATTTTTTTGGCAGAGTGTAAAACGGGTTTAACTGATCTCGAAAATTGGCAGTTAGCGAGTCGTGTGGATTTAATTAAACCTCACGACAATTATCGATTATGTAGGTCAGGAGCAGAGCGATGTATGATTAAAGGACCGAGCGTTCTGACTATTTTTAGACCACTCGGATCTCTCTCCCTTGTCTCGATAGAAGCCCTAATGGATTATTCCGTGCAAGAGGAGTAAGCGATTATCTTGTGTTGCACTAGCTCAAGCGAGACATCACCTCTCATCCGATATTATCACCCTTTTTATGACATCACAACTCGACGATCGATTTTTACCTCATTTATCAGGGTACTAATAGGTTGACCCAGACCCTCGTTACATTTTGCTTCAAAAATAATTGTCTTCCATTAAATTGTGTAAAATAATAGAAAATGTATTTATCAACTCGACAACAAATTTTTTGGCAATATTAATTTTGGTAATATTTCGGATAACAGCCCCCCCTCCCAGGGGGGTGGTGGGTGGTGGAAATGATAGAGTATTGATCCCCGAACGTAATGCAAAAAAAAATTTTGCGGCGGTCACTCCCCGATCAAAAGTTATGCGAATTTTAAATGTTCAAACTTAGCCTGTAGAGGTATACCTATACAGTACGATATAGTAACACGATTTTACCGACTCGCTCTGTTACTTAGCACGTTGCATTGAGTTCAGGGGACAGTACACTATCATTTCCATCACTCACCACCCACCTGGGAGGGGGGGGGGCTGTTATCCGAAATATTACCTTAATTTTTAACGTTGATTTTTTGAGCGAGTTTAAAATTATTTTTTTAAATCTTTTTTTCGCATTCCACAAACGAATTTTAGTGCAGAGAATTCATAGTCTTGTCACCTACTTTTGTTGATTGAATGAATATGACTCATAGAAAAAAATGATATTTAATTCGGGAAAAGATCGTTTTTTGAAACTTTTTATTACGTTTTTTTAAATGATTTATTTATATTGAATTTACCAGGCCGAGTTTTCTCACATTACCAAATAAATTTATCTTGCTTAAAATGAATTCAAACAAGTCGAGTCGATTTTTTTCAATATCTAAAGTTCAAAGGGTTGATTCGAATGCTATTGATTGAAAAGAGACAGATTAAGAGTTTGGGAAGCAAAAAAAGAAAAGAAGAAACGATGCAAGAGGTCAAGCATATCGATTAATCCTTCTCTCTCTGTTTTCTTCTCGCAAACCGATAAGGATCGAGCTACGTTTTACGATAGAGACGAAATAAGCAAAAAAATTGAAGCCCTTCGGTTCTCTACACTTCAGCTGTCTCCGCCATGTAAAATGTAAAATGTCAAGTTGCGAACTGTTCCGGACTGTGACCAATGTCAAGACCTAGGTCAAGGGTTCAGGGACTCGGAAAAATTGTGGAAAAGCATCGATCTCCCTCGACGTGGCTAATTTAAAATTGCAATAATTCAGGAACTAACAGAAACGGAGATAAGCTTCGAGGTTGCGAGAATTTAAATAATGAGCAGAAAAAAAATTCCGATATTTAAATAAATATTCGAGAACGTAAGATAAACAAAATATCCATGTTGAAAAAAGTATGAGAAGATGTTTATTTTTGGAATATTTTCAGTAAAAAGAGAACTGCATAATTATGATATTTTTGACTGAAGGGCGTATAGAAATTAAAAATAAATCGTGACGAAGAGAAAATACGCGTCTGCGTGACTACGACACTGTTTACATTACGCAACGGCCGGAAAAGTGATTTTTAGTTTCCATGGGAGTTCAAACCTTGTCCTCAACCACGTAAACTTCGCTTGACGTGTGATTTTACTAATCGTAGCTCTGAAGCCTCTGATCATTTGATTTTTTAATATTAATAAGACAATCGTTGATCTTGAGTATATCAGAATCACAATAAAGAGTCAAAAACATCGCTATTGATCAAATCAAAGTCATTTTCGAGTCGCAATCACAATAAAATTGTTCCAAAAAACTCACACCGAGTTTCATAAAATTTATCAAATTTTTCTCTCAGTTTATTTACTCGCCATTGTTCATTTTCTCTCTCTACATTTTTTTAATATCTATCATATAAACAATGTGCCATCTCCCGCAGCTCATTAATTCCTTATTCAGTTAATTAATTAACTTTGATAAAATTTCAATAATTATGATGTAAATCGCGTTTTACCAGCTGTCACTCGCGTTCACGTTCTCACGATGAGGTAAAGCTGTTCCATATCGCATTAAGATAATTACTGTCGAGCGAATTATTTACTCCATAAAATGAGATATTTATTCACGGTCAGTAATTTACTGGGCTCTGACTTCATTCATCTCTGCGTTACAGCGGGGAACATATTTCTCTCGATAATCTAGAGTGACGACTCTTTGAATAGAGAATCAGTGTGTACTGGGCGCAGAGCGGATCTTCGTGGGTACCAACTGGCTCTTATTCTAACGATACTTGGAACTCACCGAGATGAATATTATCAAGGAGACGAAACAGAGAGCAAGAGAGACTGAGAAGAGCCAGTATCGTGTCAAGAGCAAAACACTCCGATAGTAAACGAGAACTTTCATCGTCGTCCATTGGCATCTTAAATGGCGACGACCCTTCCAATCAACGCAAACATCTTGCCTTGCATTTCAAACAATAAAAAGTATCTCAGTCTGGGCCTGATAAAAATTTCAGCGTCGATCTTCCTCGTTCGGTATTCCTGTTATTTTTCCCCGTCGTTATTTCGTTGAAAAAAAATTATTCTTTTGTCGAAAATACTCGTAAGAATTAGGAGAAAGTTTTCACTCGAAATAACTATCCGTGACGTTATGACTCTTTGTAGCGGGCGACGAAACACAAGATCCATGTGACCGATAAGATGTTTCTCATTCAGAAAATATTTTTGAGGATTTGAAGAAAAGCGCTCAAGGCCACGTGTCGAGAATCATTTTTTTTATGCACGCCAAATATTTATTTTATTTTTACGGAGGATGTGACCGAATTTCGAGTAATTATTCTTTTGAAATCGCGATGAGGATTCCGATGCAAATGGGTCATGGATCTCCTTTCTTTGCGAATTCGCACGAGCGTTCTCCTATCGAAATCGCCAAACCGACGATATCTGGTACACTCGAGAGAAAAATAATTTTTTATCAGTATCTGGCTGGATCTAGCTTAAAAAAAATTTCGCTCGCTCAGGATCCCTCAGACTCATCAATTATTCCTTCTTTTCTCCAGGTTAATCTCATCAGGAAAAAATGATGGACGACGTGGACGAAGAGGAAATCCCGCGTCGAAAAACGAAGGCGTCGACCCAAGACAGCGAAGCAATTTCGTAAGTTTCTCAAATCAATTTTTATTCCTTCCATATATTTAAAAAAACACATTTTCTCTTATGTATTGCATAATACTTTACATAAAATCTATATACATTAAAATAATAAACACTTGAATCAATAAAATTTTTTTAATCAATAATATCGATGATTAATCGTGGACTTTGTAATGAGGACAAAAAAAATCTCTTCACTTTTTTGATCCAACAACATTGCAAATTCGTCCAATTAGGTCATTAATTTTTTAATATCCGAAAGATACGTGACGCAAATCGTATAGTCATATTTTATATAAAAAATGACAAGAAAAAAATCGCGAGATGGAGTCGAGGAGAAAATATGAGAAAAATGGAGGCTTGGGTGGTTTTTGCTCGCCCGGATCGCCTCCGGTTGCAACGACGGTAAGGAAATTCACGGCGGCGACGACGACGAAGCTGCCGCCGGTGGCGGGACGACGAGAAACGCGACGTTGGGGAGTCTGAGGACGGGTCTCGAGAGGGGCAGAGGCGATGCGTCAGGCAATGAATACCGGGCGCGAGGAGCTGGTGGGGGAAACCGGCAGCCGCCAGTCCGCGGCTGACCGTCGAGCACAAGTCATGTCTCTGATTTCCGTGCTTCGAAGCGTCTCCCCCGAGTCTCTTGCCGCGATTTTTTATCCGCCTGGAATATCGCGACACTGAATCAAAATTTCAACTCGCTTCTCTCCCTCTCTTCATGACAAGCGACGAAAAATTACGCGCTCGAATTTCGAGTACACGACCTCCAGTAGCTTTTTTTGACACTTGCGTAGATAAATAAAAATTTGAAATATTGACAGGTTTCCGCTGTTCGAGTTTTCAGTGATGGTCGAATAATATTCAACATTTTTTTTTCCAAACTTCTATCGGGTTGGTCAATTTATCTTCGATTTTATTCAGTACTGAATTCTGTGTGTTGGTATCAGTGACCATTTGTGGATTGTTAATTAGTGGAAAATCTTTCTCGGAGCTCGAAAATTGCGAATACTGCGCAGTTCGAGTGGAAAAAGCAATTTGGAGCGTTTGGTGTGAAAAGTATCGGTTGCGAGGCGGTGGAAAAATAGATTGGCTGAGCGTTCGGGACACGCCGGTTCGAGTCAACTGTTGCACACGTTGTCAAGGTCAAGAGTCAGCGAGCGGTTCACCAGCGTTCGTAGCGGAGGCGTCATGAACGAGCGATTTTTGGCGGTCCGACGATAAACCACTCGAGCCTACACGGATACATGAAAAAAAACAACATAAAAACACTTTTTTGTCTTCTCAAAAGTTAAATCCCCATCGCGAAGGCTTAACAGTTGTTGCCGTGTAGAGTTGAAATTCGTGCGTAAGCAGACGAAAAAAACCTGATCAAACTCATCGCTGCTTTTTGAAGAAATTCATCAACACCTTACAAGAGGAAAGTGAAAATATAAACACACGTCATTGATTCGAGAAAGACTTGAAGTTCGACTCGCTAAAAAGCCCGGTTGGAATAAAAACGACGAGAAGTCTATGCAACTCTTCCCAAAGCTTTTGCATGAACAAGTGTCGAAAATTCAAAGAATCTCTTACCTCACGGCCGTGCGAATTTTTTGTGTAAAAAACGAATAAGGAGTGATGAATGAGCGATAAGGAAGCTTCACTTTCTCGGGACTCGCGTCATCGAAATTACTCTGTCGTAATGTTTACGCGCTGTAATATCAACGAAGCGTTTTCGGCGGGAACAAACCAAATAACGAGCGTCGAAAAATATTGACGCGCATAACGAGAAAGAATCGTTGAGAATCCAGAAGAGCAGGAAATTTAATTTAAAAATAAAGTAATGCGAGATTACCGCGACTCTGTCGCTCTTGCAATGACAAAATTCAGCAAGGCGAAATTCAATTTTCGAAAAGACTGAGAGAGAGAGCGGTAGATCACTTCTGTTTCGAGGAGAGATTACAATGTGGCCCCATCACAGTCATTACGGGACGCCGGACGCCCACCAGGTGCAACTTCCGGTGCATCCGGGCATCGGCAATCCAATGATCGCTCAGCCGGTTCCCGGTCAAGGTCATGACCACCAACAGGCGATGCATTCTCAGCAGCAGCTGGAGCATCGCCAACTTCAGCAGCAGCAATTTCTCAGGCAGCAGCAACGTCGAGAGCATCCGATGGGCCTCACCGCCTCAAGGTCAGTCTCGGGCGTTCATCTTCCTTGAAAACTCGGTTCCTCGTTTTCTCTCGCTCGGCGTCGCACACCCGAAGGTCGGATGACGCGAGACCGTGACCAACTCGGAGAACGCACAGTAATCGATTTTGTCGACATTGTTCAATTGACTTTACGTGACATGAAATTTTGATAATTGACAAAACAGAGAGGAAGTAATCAACTAGTTGCGAATTTCTCTCAAATTGAAGAGTATTCTAATTTTGTGATTGATCGACCCTGAGATATTTCTCATCGACGAGACGAAATATTTTTCCTGAAAAGCGATTTTTTTGGGGAAAAGTCTTTTTTGCTGCGAACTGTCCTGAAATCATCACGATACGTAAAGAAAAAAAAAACGTCAAAGCTCCTTGACAAAGTGGAGTCGCCGCGGAGTGGCGCGGAATCTCACAAAGACACGTATAAACGTTTTTTTTTAGCCCAAAGCTGGTCTTTACGATCGGCAAACCTTCGCGATGGTACTTTTACAAGGAAAGGAGGTCATCGACCCAGACTATAAAGAGACCCCGAGAGCTTCTTTCTCCACGCGAAACTCATTCCTCGTCCATTCTCCTTTTCTCATCTCTCTCTTTCTTGCTCTCCGTTTAATAACCGAAATGGTAAAAAGGACGATCGAGGATTTTTTTCTCCCGTCCGCACCTCATCCCAGTTGCGACCACAAATCGTTCATTCAACGTTTCGTCGTTAATTTCCGCGATTACATCGTCCTCGCGACGTCGATCGGGTAAACATATCTCAGACGTCCGAAACTCCGTTCGTATCAATTGGCGCGTTTAAAAGCGAGTGTCGCGATCTCGCTTCGTGTCTCTCTTCCTCGTAACGTCTCGGAAGATACAGTTAACCAAGCAGACAGACTGACGCGATTGCCTCTCTCGTCCGGTTTCTATATTGCTCGGAGCACCATAAAGCGCTCGTTCGCGCTGTATCCTCGGCTCGGTCCCTCCTCGGAGCCTGAGCCGCGAAGAGCGAAAAAAAGAGAGAGATAGAGAGGAGAACAAGAAAAAGAGCTTGGTTACGATTCTTCGAGGACCCCGTCGCTCGCCCGGATGCCCTTGAGATTTCGAGTCCGTCGACTTCATAAAATCGTTCCCGATCGTTGCGTAATTTCCATCACCGCTCCCTCCCTCTCGCTCTCTGTCTCTCTTTTTCTCTCTCTCTCTCTCTCTTGATCTTTCTCGTCCTCCCTCCCACTTCCTCCTCTCCGGCTAATAACGTTAAATAGCCAGATGCCTCGTGGATAGTTTTGTCGTCAAAGGAGCCAGACAACGGGAACGAGCTCCAAAAACGAATTTCTCTTCTCTCTCTCTCTCTTTCGTTTTTTTTCATTCTCCTCCGACAATTTCCTCCTCCTCGATTTAATTATCATTTTTTTTCGCTCTCGTTGTTTCGCGAAATGTGACGAATGCCGCGGGAGAACAAAAAATATGAAAGGCGACCAGGCATCGCCGTTTCCTTTCACCGGCGAGAATTTTCCCCCACCTGATTTCTGCTCGCTTTGTTTCTCTCCTCCGGCCTTTTTTTCTGACCGCTGGCCGGGGGAAAATGAGACAAAAAATGAGGACTGAAAACTCGAACGATCACACACGTGTCATTCCACGTATGAGAACGTGCTCCTGATAAATCGATGTCGGACGAATGAAAAATGAGAGGAAAGAATACGAAAGTTTAATACAACGAGTCACAATACTACAGCTTGGCAAAAAAGATGAAAAAAATGAAATAAATAGAAAAACGTGGGAGAGAACACGGTCCATTCACTGTATTATGAGACACTGATATGAAATTTTCAAGTTCGTTCGTTGAGAATAAACAAAGAGAACTATCGAGAATTTAAAAAAAATCGAAACAGCGAGTCAGCATGTACAAAAAGATCTCCGAAAGTTATCGAGAAAATTGGATTAAAGTTTTTATCTGTAAACGAATTTCATTGTGCTTGAAAAAATAAAAATCGAGTGGGATAAGCGTGGGAAAATACAGTTCGATAAATAACAAAATCCGAAGTATCGCCTACTTTGACCGTATTTTACCGAAATCCTCTCATCCACGATAATTTTCGTCTAGACCACTCGGATGAATAAGATTTCATAGAAAATCTGAGTTGCTTGGCCGTGCGTTTTTGATACGCGTATTCGATATGTATAAATTTTCGTGTATGTATATAACACCTACGCCGTTGTTTCATCGGCTCCCGCTAATTCGGTTTGTCTGGGACAGTTTTAGACACGACAGCATATTACCGCCCACACGTCTCACTGCTATATATCGCTCGGTCTCTTTTCCTCTTCTCACAATATTTTCGCAGTCCAATGGTTTCTTCTCGACGAATTCAACAGGTGTAGTAAATATAAAACCGTTTTCTTATTTTTCTTTAAAAAATCACTCAGAAAGAAGAAGAAGAAAAAAAATACGGGAGAATTTTTTCATCGGGTCTATTTTATCTCCCACGCCGATCTCATTTTCCTTCGTCTCTCGCTCCTCTCTCGATGAGACAATCTCGAAGAAACATCCTGATTTCCGTCACGACAATTCCGACGGTTCAACCGGATCGAAATTAGACTCGCATTTTTCTAATTTTAGCCGCCACTTTCTCCTCATGAAAATATACTCAGGATCATCGGATCGATACAATTTTCTCTTTCTGAGAAAATAAATTCATGCGATTCGAGATGAAGCACTTTATATCGTTTCGCAATTCAAAACATGCGCTAAAATTTATCGTTTTCGCATAACTTAAATTTGTAAACATATTAGAGAGCGTGTATAGTTATTTTATCAATAAATTTAAGGTTTGCATATTTACGTCTATCGAATTGAATATTTATGAATAACGTTCGATTCGTGATTTATCCGTCTTCCCTCTCACATACTATCGAACGTCGTCGTTCCTCTAATTTCGTCATTTCGAAACAACTCTTGAATGAACGAACCCCGAAAAATTGAATGGATTATTATTATTTCGTTTTCTATTCAGTGAGCATCGTCTCGAAGTCACTCGACACGTACACGTATATTTATTCTTTTTTCGCTCGTCCGTGATCGCGGTATGTGTTTTGAATTAAAAAAAAAAAGGAAACGAAGCGCGAAGCGACCGATTATCCAGAATTAAACTTTTTTTTCGATTAACATTTTTTTATTTCGAGTTTGTAGCGCTACGTTGTACTTAATTCCTAGCGCTGCCCGATCGATTATTATATTTTGTATTAGCTAATATGGTCATCCGCGTAAACGCTCGTAATGATATCCGAGCGAAGAATTTATTCACGTGATTGTCACGAATACTGCGTAGTACACGACATTTCTATTAGCATAAAACAAAGGCCAACAATCTCTGGCGGTTTAATTAAATATCATCTCAAACGCGAGTTGCGCAATGTTCAATCGAAAAATTTAATCGATATACGGTTCCTACTTATTTTTATTATAGCATCAACGAACGCGTTGCTTTTGTATATTTTTTATGATTATTTAATCTATTTGCATAACTTTGAATTGATTCTTAATCGGCTCATTTTTTTCTGACGCACCAGCAATTTGCTGCTAATTTAGAATGTTGTTTTTCTTTTTTTTCTTTCATCTCTCTCTTTATTTCCTGCCTCTCGTTTTTCGAAAGTTTCGAGCGTTGCCCGTTTCGTTGGAATACCATTTTTTTTTTTCGCACGACCTTTTCGGATGACCGTTTACCGCCGAGCGACGAAACTCTTCGATATTATTTCGGCCTTGAACCCGAGCCTGGATGCTAGCAGTGCGAGTCGAATGATTCCGTTTGTCTCTCGGTTTACTGATTTGCAGAGAAGTTTTCGGTAAACACGGAGAGAGATCATTCCGACTCGTTTTTTATTTTAAACCGACGAGAAAAAAAATGTGAATTAATTAATTCCATTTTTTCTTTATTTTCGCATCTTTTTCTCTCCACCAAAAAAAAAGGAACCTTGGCTCACCGCTCTTGAGAAATTAATCGAGAGAATTCCTCTCAACGTTGAATTTCGAACGAGAAAACGCACTTGGCCACTCCGGATATTTTTACGTTGCGGAAGCCGAGAGTCCCGAGTTTCGTGCGAGTTTCAGGTAAACAGGCAATATCTCGCTACTCAAAAATACTCGAGGAACCTTTCTGGAAATTTGAAATCTCATCGATTTCGACCCTCACTAAATTTTTTACTCCGATCAAGAGCTTCCTCTCCAAATCGCGAAATCATTTCACTGCCGACTTTCTGCCTTATTCTTCCACACGATTAATTAAACGGAGACCTTGAAAATAATTTGCCCATGTAAATATTTGACCACTCGCGTCATTCACTATTTTTGTGTCTCTTGTGTACTCCCCTTTGGGTTACTCCTGCATTTTTGTAAACAAATTATCGAGTAATTCTACTCTTCGTGAGATTGCGGTTTTTCTTTTTTCGTCATGATTCAGTGCGTAAAAAGTATTTTTGAAATACTCGAGTTGTTTACCGAATAAATTCAGGCTAAAATAAATAAATAAATAAATAAATAAATAGCTAAATATATTTTTAAATGTAACTAAATTTATTGTAAATTTTGGTGAAAAAATATTGGTCTCGAATATTCTCATTTCAAAATTAACATTTCTTTATAGATGCAATTTACATTTCTCTCAGAATGAGATTTTTTTTCCTTTGAGGATACAACAATTGTCGATCCATCGGGTTGTTTTCGCCGGTAGTCCGAGTCATCATGAGCTGTCCTCGCAACAACAAACATTGCAAAATAGTATCGCGGTCAAGAGCGAGGCGGGGATAAAAAAGCGGAGGCGGAGAACGCATGCGTTGCGCCGAGAGCGTTGCGCATCGAGTCGTTTTGCGACGTTCCATCTGCCCGGAGACTCTCCTCGTTAACAAATCTCTCTCCCCGCGTCTCTCATTCACGCTCCTCCTCTCCTTTACGTTTGTTTCACTGACCCTTTTTCATCTCTCGCCGGTTTTCCTCCCGCGCACTATTTATGACAGCTTTCGACCCCGGTGTCCTCTACCTAGGACATTTCGTTTCCCGTTGCTCGATAGGCCATCGTGAGCATCTCAGCGTTGAAATTCCTCCACGAATCTCTCGTCGGGGTCGACGTATCGCGAGCTTCTCACTGTGTGATCCACCAGAACCTCCTGACAGCTCGAACATTAGACCAATTGATCCACCAATGAACATTTCACAGCGCTGATAAATGTTTTCGTAACACAAAAATAAATGGATGCTCTCGCTGCGTGAGGAATTCAAGAGGAAATTCGATACAAGGATCATTCTTTAGGTCAGTTTTTGCTTCGGAAGCACGCTCCGATGATGAAAATAATAGTAACACGAACGCTCTTTACATCGGTGTGTACAAAGCGTGAATTACGTAGCTGAGCCTTCGCTGTTTTGGCATCGCCGGTACAAAAAATTGACGGCTTCTTCTTCTTCGTTTTTTTTCTTCTTTTTTCTTTTTTATAAACACACATACAGTATTTCTCACGTACATGTAAGAAACTTGACCTTGCGATTCCTCGACGCAACGAGTTCGGTGCTGTAAGACATTTTAACCAATATCGCGTCTCGTTCTCCTCGACGAGCGTGTGTTTCGGTACGGATCGGCGTACATTTTTTTTTGCCGTCGTCATTAAACTTCCTGACGCGTACTTTTCATTCTCGAAACGCCTCGGTACGAGCTCTCATGTTTTTTTTGTCCTTCCAGCTCTCGCGGTCGATTTTTTTTATTTTACCGTCAATCGCGCGAGAATTTTAACAATTCCTGATGCCGATCAAATAAAATGCATGGCCGATATCTCGTTATGTAGATCATTCTCTAAGGCCGAGGTCAGGCCTGATGCACTCACCTGTAACAGATGAAAGGAGAAGAGAAAGCAAAAGAAGAACGAGGAGGAAGCTTTGTGGTTAATTACCCGCGGTAAAACGTGCTTGGAAAATGTTTCCCCGCGTCCTTGCTTATATCGTGCATTCCTCTTTTTCTCCTCTCGTCTTTCTTGAGCTTCGCGATTCCGAGCGAACACAGGCGACCTCGCCATTGACATTGTCACGATTCAATAGACTTTGAGTGCTTTCAAACGTTTTGCAAAAAAACATGAAAATGGAGAAAAAATTTACACAAAGAGGAAGAAAATATGAGAAAAAAGAAGAAAACAATGCCCGTGGCTGTGACTCACCGAAAGAATCGAGTGGTCGTCCGTTGCTTTCTCTTTTTTAACCTTTTTAACTGACTCCGTGCACTCTTTTGAGCTTAAACGATATTTAAAAAAAACACAATTAATAAAAAAAATTTTTATCATAAATTCCCGAATGCTTGAATCATTGCATAAATAATTTCTCTTTCGCAAACAGATTCGTGAGCATTTTTCTATCGTTCCCCTGTCTAGTCAAAAAAAAATCAGTAGACACTTTTTTACGGATTGATTTCTTAGCTCTCGAGTTTCTTATCGTACTTCACGTTTTTTTTTTCTTCTTATCTCCTTCACGGAAACGTCTTGCTTGTTTAGTCTTCTCTGGTGGCGCAAACAAAAGTTGACGTACCTTCTCAGACTCTCGAGAGCACGATCGTGGAAGATGAATACAAAAATCGCTGAAAAAAAAATGCCGCTTCATTTTTTCATGCCGGTTTACACGTATGTACACACATATGTAATGTGTGTGTGTGCTTTCATTTATGTACATGTACGGAATCGCGTATATTTATGTGGAGTAAAGAAAAGCTGATAGACGCTTGCGCAACAGGTTCCAAGGGCCTACCTCAATGCCTCGATACCATTACACGGCATCGCCCTACCGCAACTTCCGTCGCTCTCGCTCGATCTACCGCGCCTCATCGCGGTTATAATCGTCCTAGCTCGCCCCGCCTTCTATATCAAATTATCAATCCACCTCATTCCTTATCAACGTTTCTTTTTTACTTTTATAAAAATTCAAGACAAATTCATCCCTGGTATTTTTTTACACATTTCTGCTCGATGTAAAATATTAATTCCCTCCTCGCAATTTATTCGTGAAATGTTTTGATTGCCATTCAGGAAGTTTTTGATTTCTATAGGATTATCTATGCATCTTATCAATGTTTCTAGTCGTATGTACGAAAAAAATTTCTTTGGCATTTTATTACTTTTTTTTGGTTTGATATTGATTTGATGCATTTCTTCGTTATTTGTTTAATTTTTCTGTAAATTCGCACGGTTCTGCTTTCTATATAAAAAATTATTCATCACGTACCTTATCAAAGTTTATTTTTATTTAATGAAGGTAATTATTTTTTGGAGTTTTTTAATATACCTTTCTGCACTGTATTGATTTGATTTTTCCATGTAAAATTTTTAAAATGTTTTTTTTCGTCGATTCGTACATTTTCAGCAACTCTTTACAAATGGAGCGAAAAAGGAGGAGGTTTGCCAACGAGTTAGAAGCTCGAATTCTCGAGAACGCTACGCAGTTTTAAATCGCTTACATTATACATAGTAAAAGAAATATATAGACGTGCATGTAATTACGGAAAATTACGCGCTTCCTACTTCCACACCAGTCGGCTCTCCGAGTTTCGTAGATTGTTGGCACGCTATCGTCTCCGCTCTCTCAATTCCAGTTTTTAATTAAATTTCTTTTTAAAAATAAAGTTGCTAAGGTTATAGCAAGGAGTGCATTTTTGTAACGCTACGTACATTTCCAATGGATTCCAATAATGAAACGATTTTTGTGCTCGGTCTAATTTATTTTTCAACTCTCGCATCCTGATGAAAAATCGGAAACGAAGTTAAACGGAGGCTCGTCCGACGAGGAATCTTATCTTCGTATTCGCTTACCGCGGTTTCCGCAATGCGAACTTATTACAGAGATGAACCAGAATTACAATCTCTGAAGAAATATTATTTCCAAATAAAAATTCATAAATTTTAGTTTCTTAATTAAAATTTAGTAAAATGAGGCTAAGCGTTTTTTTAGAAGAATTTTGCCAATATTGTAAGATGGGAATATACATCAAAGAGACGATTTCGAATATTTTATTACTGCTTGTTGTTGACATTCCGGGCAATGAACGATTTTTTTGAATTGAATAATGTCAGAAAATTGACGAGCCAAACAATTCATGAGGCGTGCAGTGAATTATTTTGAAACTCACTAAAAATAATGTTCACTCGTTTTTAAATAAAATCTTACGTAATTTTAACTATTTGTTATTGTTTTAAGAATGTCTCCGACTCATCTTCGACGTCTGCGAGGCGACAGATTTTTTTCCTTCCTGCTTTTTTTTCACTTCCAGACGGAATACAATCCTTCTCCAAGGCCTTTTGCTTCGCATCTCTCATTCGATGTGTCCCTCTCTCGTTTTTTCCTCCTCAATCTCACACTTCAGTCATCATCCCTACTCGCTCTCTCATCTTCTCCCGGACATATATCTTTCTCATTATGAAACTTAGACGCGATGTCTCTCTCGTCACTTCTGTCTCCCGTTTCAAGAATCCTCAAAGTCTGGACATGATTCGCGACTCCTCTCGTCTTCAATCTCTTGTGTATAATCTGTCAAAACAATCGCCGGACAGCAAACGAGAGACAAATTTCTTCGACGCTATATTCTTATTTGAATATGTATATTCTGTTTCTTTTTTTTTCTCGGTCCAATCGAAAAGAATCCGTACGTCGTTTTTCAAAAATTCGAGTGTCGTAATTTTGTTCGTACCCGAGCGAGTCGGCAAACTTTCGGATAAAAACATTTTTCGTTGATAAGAATGAAGCCTTGCATGTAACGGAAGAGCGCCGAAGAGGCGGTGAGGGGGGCTACGCTGTACAAGGTCTCGTTTAATTATCGGATATGACATGCTCGAAAAGGATTTTATCATTTGCACCGCGTCACAATAAATTATTCATGATACGTACGTAGCGTACAGATTATTTTCACTTCTATCAAATCTCGCGGGTGAGAATCGTCGAGTATCATCGCCAGGCTCGACGAATTCAAAATTTAAAATTGAATAAAGAGAAATCGTAATAAAAAATGCAGTGACAAAATTCACGTATAACGATCGCGACTGTATATTTATTCATTTTCACAATGCCCGTGATTGATCGCTCGGGATACAAACTAAGAGAGAAATTAATTGATCCGATGCGAATGTAAACGGAATAATAGTTTAACCGTCCCAACGATGTGGGACAGCTGTCTACACATTTAACACACTTGTGGCCTCGTTGACCTCTTTTTTTTTGTACGTCTCGTTGCATCAGCGAACGATCGCTTCTGAGCATCGCGTATGCGCGAAGAAAAAGCTGCTCAGGTGAAACGAAAACATACAAGCGGCAGGAGGAACTATCGAACGATTTTCCGATTTATTTTTTATTTTCTAAAATTCATGTTGAATAACGTACCGTTTTGTGCGGAATCGCAAGATTGCGCTCGCAAATCTCGGGACGAATGAAAAAATTGCCAGGGACAGAGTCAAGGACGGGGCAACGATAAAAAAGAAGAAAAAAAATTCTAATAAACATAAACGACGGTTATATTATTAGCTCGTATGTGTAAATAACGAGGAGGCATAGATAAGAGGAAGAAAGAAAGAATAATAATGTCGCGAATTCTATATTTAGTTGAGGAGTTACACATTCTCAGAGAGGCCCCAAAGACGATGGAATATTTGCAGAGATTAAATACAATTACTTATTCAATGACGGAGTAAAAATTACGATTTTATCCAAGTCCGCTGTGAATTGATTTCTTTCTTCTTTCACTCGAAAGGTCTGGCTCTTCTTTTTTGCACGCCAAAAATTATATATTATATCTCGCGCTCGCGGATCCCCGTTCTGGCCTTGGATCGACGAGCAAAGATCGCCCAATGAGAATATTCCAAAAATTGGCACATCCTGAAAGTCAAGACTTTTTTTACTGCACAAAAAACAAATGTGAAAAAAACGATCGCAGTTTTAACGGAATCTCTCCGTTATGAGGCGAAAAATGAGGAACTGGTGGGAGAAAATGTTTCTCTCGAGAAGCCTGAAAAGCCGAACGGTAATCTCGCGCATTAATTTTTTTCGATTCAATAAAATTAATTCCGTATGCACGATATTTATTGGATTCTGTCATCATCGGAAATATAAAAAAAAAGTTCCCCGTCGATCGTTCCTTTCCATTATCGACGAGAAGATTTTGTTTAATTCTAGATAAAAGGGTGGAAGCTTTTTTTATAGCGAAAAAGAATCTTTAAGAGAAATTTCCATTTTCACTGTCAAGACGACGCATTTGCGAAAAAGGACGTTTTTTTATGTCTTAACGACTTCTTCATGGCCGCGAGAAGCTTTGCACTTTCACGCTTACGACTCAAAATCGTTTCTTTCAGAATTTAAGCGTCGTTTGAGAAAATTCGAGTTTTATCGTTCCGAAGTAAAAAAAAATAATAAAATAAGTCTTCCAACGTTACGAGTGCTACGAACTAAAGAGGAGCTTAATTTTTTTTAAATACAGGATCGACGAAATTGAATATAGGTTTTCCCGATGCGGGTAAACGAGTTAACCGTGTACTTCGAAAATGACTTTCTGAAGTTTATGTAACTGAGGAACAAAGCCGAATATAAATTGAATAGAGCGCTCCGGCAGTGGTGCACGTGGAGTGAGACGACCGCACGGTAACTTGTTTGACGGTAACGAAATGAGTAAACGTTAATTACGAACTCGGGTTCTCGTGCGTATTTAAAATAAAATGAAAATATAAATGCAAAAAGGACTGAGAAAACCGTATGAAAATTCATTTCGAGGAAAAAAATATGAGAGTCTGGGTAGATTGAATTTTTTTTACGAAACGAGAAAAAAAACGAGTGCTTGCAAAAAGTTTCATAAAAATTCCCAAAGTGAATCGTGCTTCAAAGAAAAACAAAGCAAAATCTTTTTTGTTACGTAAAGATTGAGTAAAATGGAAAAATTTTTTGAGTGGAAAATTGCGATGGTTCGGAAGGGAAGAAAATGTTTGAATTAAAAGGGGAAAAAAGGGCGACAGTGTGACTACACGGGAGAAATGTACAGACGTCGCTCCCTAAATGCTAAGTTGGCGTCGCAGTGCGTTCGTGTAGCTACAGTCCCCCAAGGTCACCTTGCTTAACCCTTAACCCTGGAGAGAAAAAAAATATCTCTTTCATTTCGTTTCTATTGCTTCTTTATCAGAAAAAAAAGCATAAAATGTTCGAGGATGGCTGAGATGAACTTCCTGATTGACTTTCGATTGTATTGTTCAAGGATAAGGGAAAATATGAAAGAATTGACCAATGAAACGTTGGAAATCAATAAAAAAAACTAAAAAAGACTTCAGAAAAGAAAATAAAAAATTTGGGTGGACTGACTTTGGATTGAATTTTCTGAGACGAAAAATTCGAAGGAAATATTGAGAAAAATATCAAACATGATGATATATTATGAAAAAAAGCATAAAATGCTCGAGGATGGCTGATGAACTTCCTGATTGACTTTCGATTATATTTTTCAAGGGAAAGGGAAAATACGAAAGAATTGACCAATAAAATGTTGGAAATCAATAAAAAAAAAAAAACTAAAAAAGACTTCAGAAAAGAAAAGAAAAAATTTGAACGGACTGACTTTGGATCGAATTTTCTGAGACGAAAAATTCGAGCGAAATATTAAGAAAAATATCATATATGTGATGATGATATTATGAAAAAAAGCATAAAATATTCGAGGATGGCTGATGAACTTCTTGATTGACTTTGGATTATATTTTTCAAGGGAAAGGGAAAATACGAAAGAATTGACGAATAAAACGTTGAAAATCAATATAAAAAAACCAAAAAAGACTTCAGAAAAAGAAAATAAAAAATTTGAGCGGACTGACTTTCGATTGAATTTTCTGAGACGAAAAATTCGAGCGAAATATGGGACATGATGATATATTATGAAAAAATAAAAACATTAAATACGTATTAGTTTCTTCATTTGTTTTTGAACTTTTTTTCTGTCAAAACTTTCGTGTCTCATTTTTCTCTCGTCTTTGTTCGTCTTTTTTTCTCCATCCATTCTCGAACTCGTTGCTGCAAAATATACATCCTCGTCCGTCGAGGGGGAAAAAGACAGACACAAAAAGATATAAAAAAGCTCGTTCATGCCAGACCAGGAGGATCGAGGAGGGGCAAAGAGAAAAAGAGAGGAAGAGAGAAGAAACAAAGAGAGGATCCTCGTGAGCTACGTGTTTGAGAACAAAGCGAAAAAAAGCAATATCCGAAAGTTCTGTAGGTAAATTTGTATAAAAGTACCCTCCTGTGATCCCTGAAAAAAAAATGAATTCTCTCTGAGATCACGTCGACAAAAAAACAACGCTCGCCTGGGAAATAATTTTGCAAGATGCAGAGAAATTTTATTAAAGCACGTGCAAAAAAGTGTTTCTCGCTGATAGATCCTGAAATTTTGAGGAGTTCAGCGAGAATGCGGTAAGTCGGGCGGATTTGAGAGGAAGAGGTTAAAAAACGAGAGACGCAGAGGAAAGAACTATCGAGTGGACAAACGACGGAAATAAAATTGTATATCTATATTTAAAAGATTTTGCACTGGTGAGGGTCGTTGACCGGAGCGTCAACGAGTGTACATAGAGGAAGAAGGAGAGGCCGGGGCGGGCCGAAGGAGAAGAAGGAGAGGAGCAAACGCAGACTTTTGTGTAACTCGAAAAGGCTCACGCAGGCTCACAGTGAGGCAGGCAACGGACTGGAGTCTCTCGTCCGCACATATTCCTACCAACACTACTTAATTTCACAACTACCCACCCGCGAGCTTTGCGAATATCGTGCGCCATTATACGTCGCCGACGCCGAGTGATACCCAACGAAAAAAAAAACTCAAAAAAAAATGCAAGCGTGCCAAAATCAGGAATTCTGGGAACTCGAATCTTTTATTTTTGTCTCGTTTCGCTGATTCATTTTCATTTATTTTCCATTTTTCTCTCTCGCGATTTCGAATTTCAGGTATTTGAGATTTTTTCCAAGCGTGATTTCCATTTATTCTCGGTCTTGCAGAATTGTGGATTGATTTTTGTGAAAAAAATTCCATTCTCTTATTTTTGTCTGCCTTCGGTTTGTTCATTTTCATTTATTTTCCATTTTTCTCCGTCACAATTTCGAATTTCAGATTTTAATTGCCAATTTTTCGCAACCTTAAATGTTATTCTCATTCCGTTTTGAATAACGCTGCGAAATTTGATTGATTTTTTGAAAATAATAAATAATTGTTTATGCTCGCTGGATTGTACGATGTTTTCATCGTCCTGGCCCTTTTGTCTCGGTCTGACGGTGATCTCGCCCACCCAGGACCATGGTTACCGATTTAACCTTGAAATTCTCCGCACGGCAACATGAAACTGCGGCGTACACGCTCCGATACGAGTGGCATGGGAATTACGTGCTGGCGTGTGTGTTGCCGGCGCGATGGCATCGCAGGACGAGGGAGTTACTCGTGGGGTTGAATATACCAGTCACCAGACACTACCCCAGAGTTATCGATCCGGCCCTTCGGCTTTCACAGAATTCAGAATGAAAAAAATACTAAAAAAACAGACTCGCCAATCTCTATTTTGTATTGCCCTTTTGAGGACATGCGCTATACAATTTTTTACGAAAATAAAGTTTTCGTTATAAATTATTTAAATTTAGACTTAATATTTTTGTTAAAAGAAAATTGTAATTATTATGAATGACACTTAGTCTCTCAACATTTCTAAAATAAAATTCACGGTAATGTGAAAGTGTCTAAAATTGATTTTACTTTTTTTAAACCCGAGTTGTCGTTATTCTATCATAAATATTTCTATCGTGGATATTAAAATCAGAGTCATGAATAGACACTCTCTAAAGTTAACTTTTCCCGCAATTCGGAAAAAAAGATAAACTGATGTAATTTTTGAATATTTTCTATCACGAGTGTCGCGTTATTTGTCAAGGCTGGGTTAAAGAGGTTACAAATTATCAATGCGCTCGAGAGACAAGGAAAAATGAATAAGAATTTTTCTTGGCTCTATTTTCAAGAGTACCAGCTCGAAGAATTTGAAGCGTCACATACATTTTTCATCGATAAATTATATTATCGACTGAAAAAAAGACTTTCTTAATCGATTCGCAAAAGAATAGTAAAAATGAAAGATAACACGATCGTTTATCGAAACCGAAATAAAATATTGTCGATAAGTGAGCGAGACATTGTATCAATTTATCAAACCACTTATCATGTTCGCTCTATAGGTAATTGAGATATGAAATAGATTATTCGCGTATGCAATTTTTTTTGTTAAGTATAAAAAAAAACTCTACCGCGTAATTTATAAGAAAACTATCCGCACAAGTGGCACAACTCGATAAAAATGCGAAACTAGAAATTCTAAAATAATCAAAACTCAGTCCAAACAAGATTTACGAATTTAACGAGTCCTTAACTCATTTTATTTTTATTTGTTCAATCGCGTTGAGATAAATCAAATTATCGAAAATCTATTCATTTTCGAGATAGATAAATTCAAACACGAATAGCAGATTAGCAAATTCCTCTTTCCAATTGGATTTCATGTTTCTAATTCATTGAGAAAAAAAATAAAAAAATAATTTCTTTTTCTGACTCGAGTGATTGACTTCGTTGTCTCGATCGGAGATTGGAAAGTCGAAATTGAAAAATAGGAAAACTGAAACGATACGTGTGCAGTGAGATCGTATCTCGGTGGTTGACCAAATGTTTGCCAAGCTGCGTACGCTTTTCTCAACATTCTTCTCGACGGATAATCCGAATACCCTGAACTACCTCAACGTTATTCCTGCGAGCCTAACCTACCGCCACAATAAGATAATCTCGAACGAATTCTAAGCAGGAATGAACAGACGGCATTCTCTCGCGCGGCCGTAAAATATTCCGAAAAAAAAGAGAACGAGAGAGAATTGATTTAATCTCTCCATGCAGGAACGACCTTCGCTAGGGCTTTTCGCTTTTACGAATTTCATTTCGTATCATCTCTGGATAATAAAAAATCGAGCAAACAACCCTATCGAAAGTTCTTCCAACGTTTTTTAATTTTTAATTTATTTATTGAAAAAATTCAAGATCGAAATTCCGTCTAATTAGATCAAACGTCTTGGCTTGAAATACAAATCGAAAATTATTCATGTAAATAAATGTATTATTAAATGATAATTGATGAATGACAAAATTCGAGTGTCGAATGTTGATGAGTCAAAAATCATGTTCGCACATGCGAAGTATAATTGTGTAAGTCGGTAAAGACATTTTGTACATTGTCGAGATACGGGCGAGTGGCCAGAGACGCAAAAGTACGTATAAGTAAAGTAAGACGTAATCGCATGCCGGGCGAGTTCGTTTTATCGTTTTTAAACGGAGTACAAGAGGGATCTTTGGCAAGCTCCTGGCTTCGGAATCCCGTATTCCTTTTTGGCATCATCATCGACTCAAAGATTACGTGGACGCCAAACTAGAGCCCGAAAAAGCTCTCTTTTTTCTGTGCTTTACTAATTTTTCCCACTGTCTTAGCATTGAATCTTGCGTGCCAATAAAAAAGAGACTTTTATTCCTCGAGTCGATAAAAAGTCGCAATTGACGCGCCAATCGCTGCAGCGTTAAAATTCTTTTACATTTTTAATTCCACATTAATTGATCATTATCGCAATTATTCTTCCTGTCAAGATCGATATGAAGGATAGAATCGAAAAAAGAGTCGTAAAAATAAAATTTTCTAAGTTTTCACTCTTTTCCTCGTCTCGTCAAAGGCAGAAAAGGAAAATTTATCCGAATGGGACAAAAAATAAAAAAAACACAAACAAAATAATAATAACCAAGTTCTGATAAAAGGAAATAGAAATTGCGCAGTGGCATGGGAAGACTCGTGCGAATCCCACGATGCACGAGCGGGCACGTATGTTTTCAGAACAACTCTGTGTTGAAGTCCGATCCGAGCGAACGACGGCACGACGCAAATATTAGCCTGTATTTGCTTGCTTATCATTTTTATTTCTTTTCTCTTTTTATTTATTTTATTTTTTTTTGTTCTCGTACACGTACAGTGATTTCTGTGTTTGCAGAAACGCCAAGTAGACGGCAACGTTTTTAGCGAACGATACGATGACATTGAGGAATTTCAAACTTCTTTTTTTTCGCTCTTGGCGCCGGCGATACGCGTTTATTTCCTTTTTTTAATCTCGCATCACTCATTTATTTTTGATTCTCAAAATTTGATGGAATTTCTCCTTCTTCCGCCGCGGATATTCATTTTATGAATTTTTATTGATTTTATGAGAAATATTATTCATGTCGGAATAATTTTTTTTTCTATTTTCTTTGTATTGCAGCCATGCCCGAGCCTCTCGAAACCTCGCTGAAAAACATCGGCGGGACAATCTCAATTCCAATATCACAAGCATGGCTTCCCTCGTACCAGCAATCGCCGGAAGTCCACGGCGTTTGGATAAAATATCAATTCTTAGACTCGCCGCCGCTTACATGAGAACTTCCTATGGTGAGATTTTTCATCAAAAAATGAAAGAAATTTTGATGTAATTTAAAATTCATTTTTTTCATTCGCTTCTATTTTCTTTCAGTTCTTGGCAGCGAGAAGGAATTTCTTCCTACGAAATTCAATAAACTGGATTTAGAAAAATTCCTCTTTGAGGTGAGTAAAATCCAGAAAATCAAAATTCACTTTGTTTGCGGTTTAAAAAAATAATTATTTACTCAAGAAAAACGATATTATTGAAAAGAGGTTATTGCCTCAATGGGCGACATCTCGCTGGAAATTAGCACGCATGCTTTAGCCGATTACGTGTGCTTATAACGAAAATGGAAACGGCACGTGGTTATTCGGAGTGTAAAGAAATGCAATCGCAACATTCCGCAATCGTGTCGCAAACTTTATTTTATTTTTCCCGAACAACAAAGAAGCGTATTGAAAGTTATTTTTGGCATTTTCAGACGCTAACCCGGAACGACGGATTCATGATTGTTGTAACAGCAACGGGAAAAATTGTTTACGTCGGTCGTCAAGTGGAACAACACCTTGGACATGTACCGGTAGATAAACTTATCAATTTTTATTATTAAATACATTACTATAATCGAAAAATTATCATGCTTCGAAGAATGAGCTTTCAGGAATTTTCTTTTCAAAAATTCGAAAAACAAACATTTCTATTTAACTGAGTAATTGAAAACAAACATTAAAATGAATTCAAGAGTGAAAAAAATGGAAATTCGGTCGATAGACGTTATAATTGTTGGTTTTTATTATCTTCAGGATTGTTTTTTGTTTTTGAAAGACAAATATTTTGGTGGATAAGTAGATAATGGAAAAAAATAAAATGTGTTCGAACGAGGGCGGGAAAATGAAGAGGGAAAAACGTTGATGGTAACCTGTAGCAGCGGGTTCCGACGAAATTGGAAATTATCGATCAAACGTGCACGAGCGAGCGCAACGGAACGCGTGCGCATCCATGGTAACCGAGATGCTGGAGACACCGCGCACACCTTCCAAGTCTCATTGTGGTTTTCAATCCCATTGTTACCACTCCGATAAATCATTCTCACCATTCTCCTTTCTCACGCTCTCTACACTCTAATCCCCCATATCAATCGAGTAAACAGAACTTTCAATATTACTTTATACTTTTGTTTTGTCTCGCTAAAATATTCGCTACAGTCAAGTTGAGAAAATTAACATTTTTAGAATTTTGGATTAATTTTTTTTTATACGAATAACATTATTATTTTATTCAATTATTATTTGCCATTTTCAAATCATAGGGGTCAAGACTTTTGAATTATTTTCTCTTTGTCTGAAATTAAACTAACCGTAAAAGAAAAATTCATTAAATAAAGAAACGAATTTTTTGAAATTTGATTTGAAAGGTGAATAACATGTTAATTTTTCCAACAAAGTCAAATATTATATTTTATAAAATATAATCTGCAAAAAAACAGAAAAATTAATTCAGAAAAATTTCTAGCAATCGATTCAAGGTTAAAGGAGACAAAATAACTCGATCGATGAATAAATTCCTGACACGTGTCAAGATTGATATTGGATTAATCAGTATTCAAAAACCGCAGAGCGAAGGGATTGTCCCGAGAGAGTACGATGCAATTGTCGACAGCATAAAAAAATGTCTCTATATCGTAAAAGTACGGTATCAACTTTTTTTTCGAGAAATCGTAGACTCCGCTCCAAATTATCGAGCTCGAAAGATTCAAAGAGGAACGATTGATCTCGGTGCGGTGTAAGAAAAAAAATGGTTCACCCTCGAAAAAGGAGCAATTATCGGGAATTTTGAGAGTTTCCACATCGAGAGATTTGAGCGTAAGAATCGTCCCTATTAGAGACACGAGGCCGACGAGAAAGGGTACGCGATCATTATGGAGATTGAGGCGCACCGCCCGAATCAATGTGACTTTGCATGACATTGAAAAGTATCCGCGAGTCTGTCTGAATCGGTCTTTGCTCGCGAAAAAAAAAAGAAAGAGGAGAATAATCGGAATAAGAAGAGTGAGAGTGAACGAGACTCGAGAGTCGAGAGGAAAATGAGGATCCCGTAGAGTTTTTCTTCGTGGACTCTGACAGGAGCCTAGAAATCCTTGGCGCACGTGTAGCCTCACCTGCACGCGTTCAACTACAATATATTCGCAGACGTACTCTCATCCGTCATACCCGTCATCAGAATAGAAAATATTCATGTACAAACAACCAGAATAAAGAAACAGAGTGAATTATGGAGTGTTTGGAGAATGAAATTCTCAGGTAGCTAAAATCTTCCTCTCGTCCTTTTTATATTTTGACAAAAATAAAAAATTTATGCGAGTTACGAATATTTGTGGGAAGAAAAAAGTGTCTCGTAACTGTAATGTTAACGACCCGAACAGTTGGTGGACGGCCAAGCGTCGATAGGAAAATTCTCGTGTGGGTGGGAAATGAAAAAGAAATTTCAATTGGGAGGAAGACGTCTGGAGAAAGAGAGAGAGAGAGCAGAGTTAGGGTGAGACCAAGATGAGAAGAGAACTGCTCGATTAACGATAATTCCTGGACGATCCTTTAACGAGTGGTTCATTCTTGAATATGCTCTTCATATAATTTATCACCGAGCTTCTGAGAAGGAGCTCGTTTTACCAAACGCTCTTTATGAAATAGCCCGTGAAATTCATCGACTACTGTGTTGTCTGCAATCAAGACGCTATTGTCGATTTCCTACGTAAAGCCGGATGTCCTGCCGTGAAAATTACTCGGATCTCAGACGTCGAGGTCTCGCCGAGTACGAAAATATCCTCACTTTTTTTCGCCAGAGTACACCAGAATTTTCGAGACACGATTCGTGATAACTTGAAAAATTCGAACGTTAACATTTTACATTTTTCTGAATCTGAAGAACTAATTTTTTCACACACTGATGATTTTCTAATTATCAAGTTTGACCAGAAAATTTTTTATTTATTATTTCGTGCTGGGAAGCTCAAAAAGAGATACACAAAATTTTTTCATGTTGATATTTTTGAAAATTCATTCTTGAAGGATTTAATTTTTTTTTTCAAATACGATTTACTGGATCTTCGATAAAAAATTCAATCTTTTTAATTCTGTCATGATTTGTTTTTCACAGGCGGATCTCTTTGGTCAATCGCTATACGATTTTGTTTATCCTGATGATCGCGAGGAGCTGACAAAAAATTTAACTCCGAACGAGACGATAAATCTGTTGACACCGGCAGAACGCACAGGAGGAGACGAGAATTCGAGGTCTTCGGAAGATTCGAGGGCTACAGGAAGCCTGGGTATGATGGTGGGAGAAGAACGGCGTAGCTTTAATATAAGAATGGCTCAAAGAGTAGCCTCAAAACGAGAAAGTCCTCAGTACGAGTGTTTACACGTCTCTGGCTTATTGAGGCCAGCGGAAGCTTGCAAAGATCCTGCGCTTGGTATTGAACGAGCCAAAAAGAATCAGGGTAATTAAAAGATATACTCAATATGTCAAAATACTTTCTCAATATTTAAAAAAATATTTTTTATATTCTTTACTTTTGTTTCGTGATCATGAAATTATACTTCATTTGTCTCTTAATTTTTCAAATAGAATTGGATGTCGCGGGCAACGATATCATTTTCGTTGGGATCGCACGGATGATGAAGAGGCGGATCACAGAGGTCTCGCTTCTCGAAGCTAATAAGGAGGAGTACGTGACGCGTCATCTCCTGGATGGTCGGATAATATTTTGCGACCATCGAATTTCCGTCGTGGCGGGTTACATGACTCGGGAGGTGTCTGGCGTATCGGCTTTCAAATACATGCACTCTGAGGACGTGCTTTGGACAATTATTGCTCTGAGGCAAAGTAAGATGTTTACCTATTGATTCATTTTATAATTACAAAACTGATGTAAAAAAAGTAACCTTAAATATGTCGAATTAAAAAAATATTTATAATTTTCTTTTTTAACGTTAATTTTATTCCCAACAGTGTACGACAGGCGAGAAGGATTCGGATCGTCGTGTTACAGGCTAAAAACAAAAACCGGTGAATATATCTATCTTCGAACTCACGCGTACATCGAAGTTGATACGGATCGAAAATCTTTCGTTTCGTTTATTTGCGTCAACACATCCGTGTCGTAAGTTACAAAGAGAACAAAAAATTTAATAATCGTGAATATCTATGAAAAAACTTGTAACGAAATTTTATGAAAACCGTTATCAGGAAAGAGGAGGGTGAGAAGCTCTCGAACGAAATGAAAGCGAGATACTCGGCGACGATAAAGAACGCAGAGTCATTTCTCACGTCCGAGGAAATAGTTAGTAATTCCTTTTCTAAGAATGTTATTCAATTAATTTTTTATTCGAGAAGTACGAATTGATGAACATTTTTTAAATTTTCTTGTAGGATACAACCACTCAGAGTTTAGCTCCAAAAGTAGCCTTGGAGGACCCCTCACAATTGGAGGATGCGATAAGTCACCTAACTAGGGATTTCGCGGCGCCCCAGGTCGCGGACGGTGGCATAGCTTCTTCGCCTTTGCCCGACATGCAATCAATGAAGGCTGTTATTGTATCGCAACACCTTCCACCTCCTGAGGTGCATGCGAGCGAGGTTGGTATTAAGACCATCGATCGCCCTTCAACCTCAACGGGCAAAGGCAAAACCATCAAAAGGGAAGCTGACGTTGGTTCACCCTCGTCTTCGCAACCTCGACGTACAAACAATTCGACGAGCTTTGATGATTCCTTGAATCAAGAAGAATCGAATATTTCTGGAACGCGACACGAAAACAAAATAACTCCCGAAACGGTGAGGCGTTCGAGCATAAAACAATCAAGGTTATATTCAATCTTCATCAGTACCAGATAAGAAACAACGACGCGTTTCGCTCAATTCTGTATTTCCAGAGCGAAGTACGCAATAAGATTATGTAAACTGGAAGATTTGAATATCATCTTGATACGTAACATTATCATTGAGATTGGGACTTATTATTAAATAAATGTCTATTTTCTTGCAGAGCTCTACCACCGACGATAAACAAATCTATCGGTCGCAGAGCATGGTACGAAATTATTACAAAATCGAACCAAGTCCAGGCTGTTCCTCGACGATTTCGAACGACGATTGCTCGTCCCGCGACGCGATTTATCATAAACCGACGTCTCCGATGCGTCAGGTAGCTCGACCTCGCAGTACGATCGCGTCTCCTAATCGTGGTAAACCAGACAGCATGTTCGTTTACATAAAAACCGAAAAAGTTGAATATGGACAGAGAGAAACGATGGCTCGATCTAAAAGTTCGATAAAACGATCGAACGTCGACGGTTCTTCGAGTTTGAGTACGAAAAAACGACGTGGCAGCAAAAACGTCACATATTCGACGAATGCAACGATGAGCGTTGACAGTAACGACTCGTCGGTTGCTCATTACGATCCAAGTGCTCAGTGCGTACCATTCGGGAATTACAACGAGGAGCAGATAATCGATCAGGAATCGATTCATTTTAAAATGGAAAACCTTGAAGCCCCGGAAAATGGGAAAGAGATCGCGCAACTTCGAAACGATTTGCCATGCTCAAGTTTTCAAGATTTACCTATTGACTGTCATCCCCTGAACCCATCGAATGTGGAACTATCCGTCTATGAGGACGATTTCCCAGATCTTCAGGGAGATCCATTCCTCGGTCCTGACTTGGATGAAAATCCAGGTAACACTTTATTTTCTCTGTTCCTTACATTTTTATCGAAGAAAAAATTTAATTTTATTGAAAAGACACGATAACAGAAGTATTTCGAGAAGAAAATTATTCGATTCTTATAAACTCATGCAGAAATTATATGTGCACGTAAAAAATGGAAGTAAAGTCACAAAATCTCGTAACGATTTGTGTCTGGGGTGTTTTATAGATTTTATGAAGATATTCGACGACTTGGGTCCCGTGATTGGCTTCGAAAGTGAGTTTACTCTTCTAGCAATTCGTCATTTTATGCCTGTCACTCAATTCTCATTGTCCATTCTTCTGTTATTATCTGTCTTGTCCAAAAGCCTCGCGATATTGTCAATGTGTGACTTTTTCTCTATAATTCTTTCATTTCAAATTGTTCATGTGATTTTATCTCTGTTTCAGAAAGTCTCACCAACAGGACGCTACCGCAATACCCGAGCAGCGATGTAAGTATATTTGTCGTTTGGTTTTTTAGAATTATTTAATTTAGGATAAATATCCAACTAATGACCCAAAATTATTCATTTTCTCCCAAATCTTCGAATCCAATAAATCAGCATGCCGGATTATCAGTTGGCTCATTTCAGCAAGCGGTGAGCGAAGGTCTGCAAAGAACACACATGGAACTCGCCAATCGGATGAGTATTCAGAAAAACGAGCTGTGCGTTCTCGAACACGAGCTCGAAACTCCGACTTTGCAGTCTTCGTTGTTCAAGCCGAGGGACACGCTGATCGAACTTCGGGTAATTATTTCCATTTTATTTTATTTATTTTCAATTAATAGGATCTTTTTGAGATCTTATTCTTTTTGGAATACAAATCTTCCAGTTTAAATATCGATTTATTTTATTTTCTTTCACGTCATAAAAGTCGTATCGATTTTAAGGAAATGTGACAAAATTTGGAAGAAAAGTTAATTTCTTTATAAATCATTCTGAAGTAATAAATAATAAATCTCTTTCCAGGCTGAGCACACAAAAAATACTCGAATGCTGAAAACGATCCAGCAAGATCATTTGAACAACATGCAGACGAACTCGATGAAACAGAATATCGGAGTTTGAGAGTGGCTCAAAGACAATGATGCATCGTAAGAGACTTTTTCACAAGACCTCAATATCAAGCAATTTTAACGAGTCGACTTTTCGAGGATTACTTTTATTATTACACTTTTTTTAAAGATAATTCTTCCAAAAATAGTGACAAAGAGTTTCATGGTGGAAATCGCGAGGCGTGCTCATTTTTTCCTCTGGGAGGAAAGGTTTCATCAACACGCTCTTGCGAAGCTCAAGATTGGAATGATCGTGTAGAAAAAAGGATTCCTACGACAAAACGATAATTGTTGATAATTTTAGAGAAAATTGCCGCCCGTTAACGATTGGAGAAAAATTGTTAAAAATGAAAAATCAGGTGGACATCGAAGATGAAAGCCACAACGAGTGAAAAAAAACTTGTGCAATGGACACCTTTCTCCACCACGAAAAAAAGTAATATCCTCATGTGCGTAATTTCACAAAAATTTTAAATTGGTCCGTTTTTGAGAAGAATTTAAAAACTTTGGAGAAAAAAATCTAGTTATTTGTTTTTATTTGTTTCGGCTCGGTACATGAGATTTACCGTGACTTGTCTCTCTACCAGTTGACCTGAGAAAAGAGACGAAAATAAATCTTTATGAAAATGAAGCGAGGACATCGTTTAAGAGTTACGCAGAGTAGAATAAGAATAATTAGTAGTAATAGTGATAACAATAATAATAGTGATAAAAACAATAATAATAAAGTACAGTAAAATAATAAATTAAGGATAGGACGAAGGAAGAGCTACCTCGACGCAATGAATAATGCCTACGTGAATTCGTTAACGTAAGAGGGATGGATAATTTAAAAAAAACGAACATTTTATTAGCGAATTAAGGATGTTAAGGTTAAGTTACGAACGAGAAAGAATGCGGGAGAATAATAATGATAAAGAATCGTTGCCATCGTTTTAAATTGGCTCACATAAGACTGCAATGTTATTATTACTATATACATATATATTATGCATAAATATTATACATATTGATAATATTACTCTCACTATTACTATTACGATTATGAATATTATTCGAATGTAAAAAAGTGACGTTAGTTATCGGAATGTCCCGGGACACGGTACTAATCGAGGCGAAAGAGCAAAAGTGCTACAGAGAGAAAAAAAAGAGGTACGGAAAAACTGCTTGCTTGCCACTGATTCGATTCATGAGTTTAATGAGATATAAAACAGTGTAAAATTGTAGAAAACATACGATGAACTGTACAAGACACAAAAGCCATTTTTTTGCAGCTCCGAAATCGAAATCCGATGGATTGTGTAGTCGCGGATTAAAAAACAATGAAACAATCCCAGAAATTGTACACAACGTAATTTACGTTTTACGGGCATAATTTAATTTATAAGCAGCGGAGTAACTAATAATGTTTACGTAAAATGATGTTTACCTCATGCCGTCACGTCACTAACGAAGAAAAAGCGACTTTCATTTTTCTCTGTTTCTTTTAATTTTTATCAATGCTTGCCGAAATACAAAAACATCTGCAAGGTCCGGTGACGTACGCGGTCGAAAGAAAATGTTGATCGGCGCTCGGATGCGTTTTCGTGAAAAATTGTGCAATCGTTTATTTCTATTCCCTCGGAATGTAAATTTTTATCGTTATTATTCTTGTTACGTTTTTTTTCTTGGAAAAAAAATCTTATATTTGGATCCATTCTTTGGACAAGTGCAATTTTTTAAAAATTTAACTCGTGCCGGATCAGCATTTTTATTCCACCGTAAAAAATTTTTTCACGACCACTATCGTGAACAAAAATCATGTAAATAAATGGGCGGAAACGGGAATCGCTGTGTCATAGTTTGATAAAAAAATTGTTTCTCCCCCGTCTCAAAAAAATTCATCGAATCGGGAGCGAGAGTCTGAAATGAATTCGACAACAATGAAAATTTTGAGAAATTGCGAAATTTTGTAGAAGAAAAGAAGTCGATTTTGACGTCAATTTTCAACAGAACTCGATACAATTTACGTAAGAAACGTTTGAATACGAAGCCGAACGGAACTTCGTAAATACACAAAATAAATATGCTACAAAAATAAAATAAAGCGAATCCAGCTGTTCAACTTATCAAAAAAAAAACGAATAACGGAAAATTAGAATTTGAGGTGTGACTGGCCAAAAGCGGCAATGATCAGAACTGTGAAAGGTTTCGGAATATTATTCTTCGACACAAAATACGTTAATGCCAATTTTTTAAACTTTTATCTAGACAATTAAAGAGCAATCGGAGAATAAAATTGAATATTTTTTAAACATTGCGTTTGTAGACTCCGTAAATGAGGACAAAAGTTTATTATTCAATTACGGAGGAATGATATTTACCAAGATTTTTAATGAATTTACATCCACGATTTAACAACGAAGATCATTGTCTGCAATTTCGTTTCAATTAATTTTTTAATTTCACAAACGATGATATATAAAGTTCTCTGATTTTCCGCTTATGCCCCGAAACACCTTAAATACATTCTAATTACTAAAAACCGAATTCAACATAAAAGCTGCTCGACAAGAAGACACTTTTGAGAATACTAAAAGTATTCTCCGATCATTTTCATCGACTCGTCACAAGTTTAGTCTGTCAAGGAACACAATTAGAAAAAAAAACGAGAAGGGACACACGATGAAAAATTACAATTTGACACAGCCGGTTTGTCCAACAAAAAAGAACACACACGTACACGTTTAAACAAAATTATATATTACGATTATAGATAATTAATTGAAATAAAGTCCAACTTTATAGTATTGTAAATACGTTATTATATTTTATACTTTGTTGGTCGTAAATAAGTGGCTTTTTATTTGGTTGTCGGTGGTTTTCGAAGGCGAGCCCCCCACCAGATCGATATGTATGTACATATTTATATATATGAATATATATGAATATACATACGAGATAAGACTCGTTTGACGAGCAGAAAACTGTGTGTACAAAAAGAATAATTCCTGTTATGAGCAAAAGAAATAAAAGTTGAGAGTGAACGAGTGAATTGAGAGAATTTTTTTTTAAGGAAAAATACGCGTGAAAGTGGAACGTTCGAAAAAAAAATCAAGCAGCGAAAATCTGTTAATTGCAATGAATCCTATGCGTGTGTGCGTGCGTGTATATGGGTGTGAATAATCGTACTTTGTGAAACGACGTGTATGCACTGTTTACCAAAAGAATGAAGAAGAAAAAAACATTTTTTTTCTTGTTCCCTCGTTGATTCTTTGCTAATCGTGAGAGTTTTCGTGCGGAAGAAATTGATTAAAAGATGTTTCGATAATTTTAATGAGGAGGAAGAAAAAGTTTACGAGAACATTTTTGTCACACTCTGCTCGAATCGAGAGAACAATCGATCGCTCGAAGACGAGTTGTCTATGAAATAAACTGGATTTTGAAGAAAAAAATAGAAGGAGAGGGAAAATATGACAACACCGGAGCTCAATGCCTTTTCGTATTGCGCTACTACAAGATGCGTCATTAAAAAAAGGAAAAGAAAAACATGCGTATAGATTTTTGTACATATTTCGTATTTGTAATCTCAATGTTTTCGCTATTATTAAAGTACCACCTGAATACAGTACGTCAAGAATAAATAATAAATAAACGGAAAAATTGCTCGTTCATTGGTTGGGAAAAAAATTTTTTTTAGACTCAGACTCACCTACTTACCTGTCGATCTTCCGAGTCGAATATTACTCAGTAAGTCATCAGTAACAATAATTAATTATAAATTAGGTGACGATGATTAAAAATGAGTTAGGAGTCGGGTGTTGGTAGTAGACGAAAATAAATGTGTCATAGTTTTTATTGTTAAACATCCTCGTGGCAAAAATCAATGAGAATAGAGTCAAATTACGCAGAGACACCAATTCACATTATAATGATTATTTTAGCCGAATACTCCGTCAAGCCATAGATTTCGTACGTTCGAAATAGTTTCGTGAATTTTACAACATATTGTCGAAAGGCACGGCGATCGAATTTCCAGGATGTGTCAATGAAACAAAAATCAACGAAAAAGTGAAAAAAATGAACGCATATATTCAGACTTTTCTCGCATACATAATGATAAGTTTTTAATTACAAACGAAAAATTATGATATGAGAAACATTGGTAAACAAAGATTCATTCAAAAAGGCTCCGTCTTCGCAACGAAACGAAAAGAATTCATAAAAATATTTTCAACGCTTCAATTCGTGTTATTCTTCCCATTAAAAAATATGAAAATACGTGTACGATTGTGTGACGTACTTTACAATTCTAGAGATAACTATTCGCAAATTGAGTACATTCCTAATTTAATCTTCCCTTGGAAAGCGAATGTTGGATGCTTCGTTAAAAATGATAATTGTAGTCCTTTTACATAATACTGACGTTTCTCATTTTTTTTCTATTTTCATCGAAAGTTTCCTTAATAAATTAATTATGTAATTGCTAATTCATCGTTACCTCATCATTATACACAAATTTTGATAAAATTATATTTGCGTGCGTTACAGTACGATATCGAAATATCTCGTGGTAGTTATTTAATTTTAAAAAAACGTAAAATAATCGCTCAGGGAAGATTTCCCATCTCTACTTTGCTGGCAATTATCATTTGAATGTTTGATTTATTTATTATTATCTACAAACTAATGTTGGGTCGTTTATTTACAAGGGATTATTTGTTTTCATTTTTTCACGTTTTATCACGAAAAAATATTCGCGACGTAATTTTTAAGTTTACTCGATGTAGATATCCTCTATGGGGAAAGCAGTCTCAATGAATTTCGTGTAAAACCGATGGAAAGCTCGCCTGGAAAAATTATTTCTTTAATTCGCTGCGATTCGAAATGAATAAACTATATTTTTCCAGATTTTTTAAAAATTTACCCAACGGCTTCGGCAACCGGTCTCGTCGAGTCCTGGCCGATGAACACGTGGCAGGCGAATCGCTGCAACGTCGGGTGCTTCGTGATGAAGCCGAGATAACGGTGGTCATGTGGATGAAAGGCGCAGAAGGAAACGTTTTTCAGCGAGTAAAAGTAATCGTGACAAGGACCTTGATTTTTCTGAAAATTAATCAATTTTGAATTAATTATTTTTTATAAAATATTTAGTTTTTTTGTCGGCTTTGTTTTTTTGCTTACAGCTGGTTTGCTTCGATCGACCATGCGCAGTCCCTGGTCCGAAACCTCGAGGATACAGCTCTGAGACGTTGGGAGCTCCTGCGACGAATTTCCAACGATTCTACGCACAGCCTGACAAACAACTCCCGTACCTTTGTGCACCAGAGTCTCGACCGAGCCCAAATAACCAAGAAGGTAACGTTCCCTCTTCACTTTCGGCGTTGACGGATCGAAATCGCTGTAATCCATGTCAACCGCGTATGCCGATGGAAAAATTCCCTGACGTCCCGTTCGCAAATTTACACCTAAGAACCATTTTTCAAATGTAATTTTCAGAACTTTATCTTTGAAGAAGGACATGAAATTTCGATAGCGAACCTTCACACCACAGGTCGTCAGCTTCTTTCTGAACATAAATCGGATCGCCGATTTCCAAATCGATCTCGTCGTGATGTCGGGGCACAAATTTGTGCAACCCACGATGAGTCGCCTCGAGCAGTTCCAATTGTGTGAAAGGTACGCCCCCGCTTCCTTCTGTCAAAAATATTTCTATTTTATTCAATTTTTAATTTTAAATGTCATAAACTTTTTTTATCGAGATTTTTGGTAAAAAAATAATTTTTGCTCCTTTCTGTCAAAAATATATTTTTTTCGATTTAGAATGTGATTATAAAGACAATATCGAAAATTTGTGTTGTAGAATCTTTTTTTTTTGAGATAAAATTAATAAATCACACCTGGTGTGCTTGTCGGCGATACGGATTCGGTGTTTTGGCGAGTATTGCAAGGTATAGGCGAAACACTTTTTGGTCCATTGTCCGGTGAATGAGCTGTGCTGTGACCACTATCGGTCGCCATTCGCTCGCTGTCCGGCGAGCTGTCCTCGTGACGAAAACGAGGATGACATTTTCTCAGCACCAAGTGAGGACGACTCGAACAAGCCGCACCTGCTAGTTCGTCCGCCAACGAGGTCGAACTGTGGAGAGAACTGCTCTGTTGTCCACTGCTCAGAGCTGTCAAAAATTCGTTCTCTAAACTATTTTTCACCATTATTAAAAAAAATGTTCAATGACGAAATCTCTCAAGAGCCAAACGGATCGTCCGAACCTCGAGCTATCGATCAACTGATTCGCTCTCTCGTATTTAAAATAAAATATTATTTATTATTGTAAGAAATCGAGACACTCTGTTCGAATTTCATTGTTTTGCGGTTTCATCATCTCGATTTCATCTTCGATATTAATTTTATAAATTTACCATCGCAGTATAAGAAAAATAAATAAAAATTTTTTTTTTTTCATTGCTACTCACATTTTTTATTTTTCGGAATTTCCGGGAGACGTCTTCGTCGTCTCTCGTTGGCACAGTTGCCGGAACGATTTGAGGGCACGTGCTCCGGGGTCGGCCAAGAAGTTAAACTCGAACACGAATCCCCGATGTCGCTGACCACGCTCTCACGTCCATCGTTATTATTCCCAATCGTGTTACCGGAACTCGTTCCCAGGCCCGAGGCGTACACACCGGTGGATCGAACCCTAGCGATGCTGTTCAGTCCATCGAACAAGCTGATTTCAACCAACGGTCCATATAAAATTAACTAAACTACCGCAAAATGCTCATTTTTCGTGCCATTCCACCATCTGTCTCTTTCAATCAAAATTAGTTAAATTTTTCAATCTCACGAATAATTTCGTGCATAAAATATTTCATTAATGGAAAAATTATCGATTCAATTTTTTAGCGTGCGTGATAAAAACATGCTCAATATTTTTAAAAAATTTTTAATTTAAAAATATGTATTTAAAAATTCCTTTACTCATTTTTTATACAATATTAACCTGAAATCACTATCAGCTACTATCGAGGAGTGTTGATCGAGATCCTCGCTATCGTCGCCGGAGCTGTGCCCGCTCTGATTGTCAGTCCGATGAGGAACGACGGGATCCTCGTCCTCGGAGTCGGCACCGAGTCCCGTGCACGATCTTCCCATATCCTGATCGCTCGCCTGCGACGAGGTCGGAGAATCGTCGACCATAACATCGTGAACGAGTCTGCGAATGAATTTTTTACCAAAATGAGTTTTCAATTAACACGAAAAATAAACCAATAATAAATTAATAATATAAATAATTTGTACGAAAATCAATTTTTTGTAATCAAGTTGCTCTATCGATTAATGCTTTTAATTCAATTAACCGGTCGGGGAGCTGCAAAGTCTCGAGTTCGCAAGATCGTGCCGCAGCTATCAAATGTCCGGAGGTCAATATTCGTCTCGACTTACACATGTACCGTAATCATGATTCAGACAATTTTATGACTTTTCGTGCTTGCACCACCCATTGATTTTTTTCACCTGACGAAAAAAAGGTCAACATTCTTCGAGCCTTCTTTTTCTACCCGAAATTTATTCTATTTTATATCAACAACGTATATTCACATAAAATATAAATTATCGGTGGTAGTCAAATTATTCGTCAAAGTGTAGAGTTAGCAATGAGATTGGATTTTCATTATTTAAATATTCATCAGATGCTCGCCCTCGTATATTGACGTTTCTAGGTGAATAAGAGGGTCAGAATCACTTTGCACACGGTGGCCACAAATAGTCCTCGAAAGTGCACTCGATGCGCAATAAAAAATCCGCAGAAAATTTGAAACTAAAATTAGTTTCGTATGAAACGGGGACTCGAGTCAAAACGTCCCAGATTGTTTTCGAATGACCCACATGTTACTTGACCGATATAGAACTCTCGAAAAGGAGCAAAAAAAACTTGTCACTAATGACACATAAAAAAGACATGAGCTAATAATTTTTATAAATAAGGAAAAAAGTACGGAAATATTAGACACGATGAATTATTTTCGATTGAAAAAAAATGCACTTTTTTATCGTCTCGCCCTTGGCTCACGGGGGTGGAAGGAGAAAATAATTTTTCAGTCCTCATGAAGTAAAATTACTCACGTGTAATTGGAGATTGGCGCTTTGAGATGCTGTGGCAGACGCTCGAAATAATGTCGAAACTCTTCGAACTCGGTGTCGGCCATTCTAAATAGAATAACGAAGAAGACGAAGGCGACGACGACGGCGATGGTCGCTTCGTGACGGTAAGGAACGAGGGTGGCGGTCTTCCTCGTTTTTTCCTTCTCTCTCGGCCTCGCTCGGTCTCTCCTTCTCACCCGAGACGCAGCGAGACCGTATAGGGATGGCGCTGCGATCTCTCTTCAACCCCCATATTGATTCGGGGGTGGCAGAATTGACGCACGCGCGAAATCCCGCCCTGGCGCGACTGCCGAGCGCAGTCGCAGTTTTATTCTTTTTCCGAAAAATTCCGAAGTCACGAATCGGCGAACGACGTCGAGATGAATGAGCGCAGTCTGCACCCACGCCAGACACTCTCCCAGTGCAGCGAATGCAGAATTTACTGGAGAATAAATTACTGAAGGACAAAAGAGTACACAAAAAAGAATCAACAAAATTATCAAATTTATTTTACAATTTTTATTTTGCAAAATGAATGAAAAATTATTGGCTATTTTTTATTCGAATTTCACGGGGGATTTTCTTTCTTTGAACTGGGAATTTCTTTCCGCTGAGGATCGGCGGAGCCTTCATTCGTGCCAAGAGGCGACCCTAAGAGGATCCGCAGTGTTTGCCAACACTGAATACCCATCTCCCTTGATTCAACCTTTGAATTTTCTTTTTCTAATTCTCACGCAGCACGGTCTGCGATTCCTCGTTTCATTCTTTTCAAGCGGGCGCTCGAGTCGACAATTTCCGTCGCGAGGAGGTCTCTTGAACTCTTTGTGTGCCGAAACGATTAATCAACGGTACAAACGAGCCGTCTCAAAAATCCAGCATTTCTAAAAAGAGATTTTTTCATCAAACAATTTTTTTTATTCCCGTCAATTTGTTTTTGTCCATTAAAGAGAGAACAATTAAATATAATTGTTGTACACAAATATTGTTCGATTGAAACGTTTTTATTTTAATTTTTACGTTACGTAAACGAGAAAATTGTTAATGAAGCGTAGAGATGGACGAAAAGGGAGTCCTGACTGAAATGATGGAGAAAAGATGACAGAGCGAAATGCAGAGTGATTATTCCTGTCAGTCTTTGTCTTCAGGAGAGTTTCCTTCCTCTTTGGAGCCGTTTCTCCTCGATCTTCCTCTTTCCGTTCCTTTGTTTCAGTATACCCGCTGAGGATTCACAATGAATGAGCCGATACGGCGAACAGGCCAATGCGGGTGGTAAGTGATTACGACAGCCACCGATTCGCTTGGTAACTCCGGACATCGGATCAACGGTTCCTGAATTTTCTATAGAAAGTAATGACAAGCCCGCCACAAAATATTAAGATACTCGACATGACAATACTTTAATAGAATGCCACAAAAAGTTTTTACACATTGAAAATTGTATTACAATACACTTCAACCAATTGATAAAGTTGCACATTCTTCACAATAACTAAAAACGTCACGTACGTTATTTAAAATTTACTTAATGTTCTGAGCCTTAGAAAAAAAATTTCAATCGAAGATTTATTTAAGGGGTTTCGATACCACTTATCTACAATCGCATGTTAAACACATAGGAAATTGAAAAATGATAAGAATTTGATAAAATTTGGCGAGCATGTCCTTA